>JALIZH010013081.1:0-73146 GCA_030522465.1 Rhipicephalus appendiculatus
ACGTAGTCGTAAATATTCGTAATTGTTAAGTAAAGCAAAAGTGATAAAAAATATCCGTTGTTTCGGTGCACTGCATGTAAACGTCAAGTTGCGGGTTAAGATTTGCTACAGAGGCAAAGAAGCGCGTTGCAACAAGTATGAAAAATGAAACGTGATTTTTCAAGTGATGCCTTTTTCACGCTGCTGTGAGCTTGTCCAACTTTCACGCTTCGGTAATAATTGCGGCCAAGTGCCGCCTTCGTTTCGATTGGTGACAGTGCCGCTCGATAAAAAAGGTGAATGAGTGAAATTCTACAAAGTACAAGATTGGACTCGTGTTATCCGATGCGTATCAGCAGCGAGATGCTGTGACAATGGATTGATGGTCACTGTGCAAAGGAAATGTAACTGGATACAACGGCGGCGTGTTAGTAATTCATTATTGACATGGTCGCACAGCGCCACTTGACGGAGGACACAGCTGAGCGCACATAAAAGGCCCTGACTTCTAGAAAATCTCAGCGCCCGTAATCTATCGTCACCCATTTTCTCGTCTAAATCGTGCTCTGTAATAATGTCGACAGCAAATGTAACAGTGGAACGATACATTATAGGAAAGTACAACCATACATTTATATCGCTGCCTGCAAAATAAAACACAAAGATTAGGCTTCGCACTAAGATGTTTTAGTAAGCACGTGGGCTGATTCACCTGTTCTTTACGACATGGGTAGCTTCGCATCCTTTTGGTCGGCCTCTGAATACGACATATTTCTATCACTATACAGCCTCTGCAGCAAACATGTAAGCCTGCGTGCTTTGTCCGCCTGCTTTATTCACAGATCGAGGCGCTACCGGAGGTGGTTGTTGCCGTTGGTGACCGGATGGAAGTCTACCTGGACGGCGGCGTGCGATCTGGAGCCGATGCTGTGAAGGCAGTGAGCATTGGTGCCCAGGGCAGTGTTCGTCGGGGAGACCTGTGCATTGGGGGGCTTGCTTATAACGTACGTATTCCAACTTCTTTTTGTCAAGTGTTTGCGCTACTGGCATGAGCTCCTCACCAGCTGTTGTTTGCGGAACGTGCTGGCGCTATCGCGGGTGTTCCTACCAAACAGCTGATTTTATTCTATTGGTGAAATCCACCGGGAAATGAAAGACAACTCATTGTGCGTCTCACGTACTTAGCGGGTAGAACGCAAGCGATAAGTATGCAAATAAATTTCTAAAAAGAATGGAAATATTTGCAAAAGCAATAACGTGCTATGCAGTAGTGAACTTTGTAAGGGATTGCTCTGTATGAACATTCAGGTTGTATGCTGTGGTCTCACGCATGTTGAGCCTGTGAATGTGCGCAACCATGGCGGGGGTTTTTGCTTGACAGTCTTGTTGCACATGCGGTGCTAAACTGAGATTGATATTTATTTTCGCTCTTATTTTACAACGTTTAATAAAAGACACACTGACATCTGTCTTAAAATTTTAAAACAATAAACTATGTGGTTGCTAGGGCTCTGTCACATCGCCAGTAGCTGCGCCGCTACAGCATGACTGCTCCTTCACATTCTTGTGGGCTTACGTATAGCATTCAATACAGATCGTTTTGCCTATTTTTACGTTTATTTAAGAATGTTAAACACAGAACTAGGTATACTGGTAGAGGCTCACCCTATTGAAGAACTGCGTGAACGCTCAGGCTTGCACCGCCATCGAACATATAGAACCCGGCAGCAACGCAGCTGTGAAAGCGTTTCGCAGCTATCTATATTGATAGCCTATTTGAAACACATCAAGCGAAAGCCATGGATGACAATGATTCCAGACAAACAAAACGTCGTTTACGCCCGGACCCAATATCATAGTCACTCCCATATGGAGTAACAAAACACACACATGATCATTTGATCCGGTTTCATAAAATTTTACTGTTGAGGTCAGCACTATATTTAGGAAGTGTTATGTTTTTGCCCTTTTAGTACCTGATTTTGCTTGGCCTGCTTTTACAAGCGCTTCATTTGAGCCAGACCAGGGAATTCGACGCTTAACCACAGTCGTATAGCACAATATTTAATGATAATATGAATTCCAGCATTGATAAGGTTATTAGTACTGAAACCCCTTTTTTTTTAAATTTCTAGGGGAAAGAGGGTGTGGACAAGGTGCTGGACATATTCAGGAGTGAATTTAACCGCACGATTCAGCTTCTTGGTAAGTGGTGATGGTACGACACTCTAGTACGGAGATACTCATTTTCTGTGTCGCTTATCAGTTTTCTGTTTACAACACGTTCCTTACCCTGAGCCTAACCACCCTACCCTTAAAAAAGAAGCTTTGTAGCCATTCGGCGTTTACAAAAAAATATGGTTGATCCCTCCTTCATAGGAATCGGTGTAACACAAAAGTAAAATGTGTCCTTACAAAAGTAGTTGAATGTTTACCGTAAATTGATGAAGAGAGCTTGCACAATATCTATTAGTGTTTGGCAGCTATAGCACCGCTTAACGTGAATGCACCCGCGCTGAAACTTGTTGGTACATCTCCATCCCGATGACCAACGTCCATGATCAACGATTACACCAACCCTTGTGGTAGGTGTAGTAGTTAACGGTGAGATTGTAATCGGAGAAAGTGGTCTGACAGTAAGAAGAGCCTCGCTGATTCAATGCAAAACTTGGGCTCTGGTCGCAATCCCCTGTCATCGAACGCCATGGCCCAACTAGAGAGAAACGCAACGGCATCGTGAAGTCCATTTTCCTAGTATGAATTACGCGCCATAACGCACAGTCTAGAGGATAAAAGAAAGCAATATTCAGTCAGAATGGAACGCGATGCGTGCGTCTCTTTCCCAGTATGAGTGGGCGGATTGTGGCCTGGCTAGAGGTCGGATGCGTGCGCGCTTCTGTTTTCGGCACGCCCCTAACGTCGAATGTCAGCGAACTTGGGACGGGTCAGTACGACCAACGCAGCTGTGTCTGGTTAGTGGACGATGCCTGCAGCACGGCCACAATTTTTCACGTGGCGATCGTAAGCGCGGAAAGCGGTGTTAGCGCCAGAAGAGGCGGCCGCGTAGATCTATCTATCTATCTATCTATCTATCTATCTATCTATCTATCTATCTATCTATCTATCTATCTATCTAACTTACGTGGACCAAAATGAGTATGGGAGGGTAACAGGGTTTGACGAATACGACTGTCTGGTCACGACATGAATAATGTGAAAATCGTGTCCCGTACGACGTCAAACACTTTCCTCCAGTGACGTAACGCACATACCCGTACACCATGGGCCGCGGTATGCGGGTATGCGCCACATGTGTTTGACAGTTTATATCTACCGAGGAACGGCGAGACAGGCATTAGTCATTTAAATGAGAGAATGTTAAGAAAAACCAACATGGCAGCGTTGACCCGACGAATGCAAAGAATATATGTTATGGTCCCAACAGGAATCGAACCCAAGCTTTCTCCGTGGCAATTAGGTATTCTACCACAGAGCCATGCCAGGTCTCTGAACTCCTTAGGAAAGAAACCCTATCCTGGCGTAACGTTGATGAAACGTCAATTGTGGTTGCAGGGCTGCCCATCTAATTTTATAAACATTGCATATGTACTCCAATGATACAGGCGTCACATTGGATTGGCGTCAATTGTATGTTAAGCGCCATCCACAGAAGTTGATCTACGTCGTCTCTCCTTTTGTTGTCCCGGTTTATTGCGCTTAATTTTTCACCAAATATGCATCACCAACTGGCCCAAACCTCTACTTTTCTAAAAAACAAATTATTAACTGTAAAAAACTTCCATAAGTAAATTGCAAGCTTCCCTTCAGGCTCACAAAAATCGAAGTGGAAGTGCTTTACTGAAACGTGCACTAAATTAAAAAAAAAGTGACTAAATATATAACTATATAGCTAAATAAATTAAATAAATAAATCAGGGTGCTACACAGCTTCGCTGGTCGTACGCCTCCACACAGCGTAATCCTCATGTACTTAAAAAAAATCTCATTCTTACTTGCAGGAGTGCCAGATGTCAAGAATTTGTGCACAGACTTTGTCGCCCGTGAAGCGAGCTACTCACAGCCATTGCACCGAAACTGCGCACCGAGACAGCCATGGAGTGATTTTGTCGAGTTCAACCTTGCGAATCCGCTCTGACAAGGAGTTATGAGGCTATCACATACGGAACATAATGTAATTTTCCACCTGCTTCAGCCTTTCTTTTTCCCTGAAAAGGAACGAAATAATAAAAGTGAATGAAATTTGTGTTGGGCTGCGTGTTCATGATCTCAAAGCATAGAACGATGTTTTGACATTGTGGGCGCTGGCGTGATTAGTAATCTTTTGTTGTGTGCGAAAGTTCCAGAATGCGTGTTTAAAAATTGGGGGGACCCTTAAGCTTCGCCTTTAAGAGTTGAACGCGATAGCGATATCCCGTCCCTAGTGCGTACTTCAATCACTTAGTGCATACTATGTAATGGGTAGTATGCTTTAAACCAGGAGGAACTATGCGCGGCAAATGTGGGACATGTTTTCGAACTTGCTATGCACCTACTACGTGGTCTTAAGGGAATACGCGCAGTAAGGTTTGTGCCGTTTGTAATGGGTGGCTGGCTTTAAACTATGGAATCGTTATGATAGTCACATATTCTGAAGCCCGATGGCAATGTACGCTTGTACCACGCAATATTCCTGGGATATTACATGTTATATTGCGACGCCTATATAAATAACGCTTGCGTTTGCGAAGCATGGAAGTTTATTTTCACTGGATTTCCAAGCAGATAAAGTTATTTTCACAGTATTTCCAAGCAGAGGCATGGCTGTGTGGTAGAACACCTGCTTGCAACGCAGACGACCCGGGTTCGATCCTCACTCGGACCGGAAAATTTTTATTATTTATTTTATTTGCATCTTTCTCGATTTTTCGGTCACGGACAAGATGATGATTTTTCGGTCACGGACAAGATGATGATTTTTCGCGCACAAGCAACGACGCCGACACCGACGCCGACGCCGGAATTTCTGTGAAACGAGCTCTTTAATCTATCGCGTTAAAAATGACATTTCGGGTAGTATTCTGCAACAATATATCGACGCAAATCGCATAGTGTGACCCCTGGTGTAATTCTACTCTCTGCCAAGCAATAACAGATCTGTTAACGCTATTTCTCGTCATACATTATCATCATCATCATCATCATCCTCAGCCTGACTACGCTCACTGCAGGGTAAAGGCTTCTCCCATGTTCCGCCAATCATACCTGTCCTGTGCTTGCTGCTGCCACGTTAGACCAGCAAACTTGTTAATCTCAGAGCCCACCTAACTTTCTGTCACTGTGTTTCGGTTTCAGTTTATTGAACGTACATGGGTGGGGGGCGTTACATATAGGGAGGAATATACAGAAAGAAGTCCTTAGGGGTAACACTGCAGTGGGACCTCTTATAAAATGCATGAAAGAAAAATAAAATCATGACCAACATAGCGAAAAACATGCATAAATGGATCTTCATAAAGTCATCTAAGTATGCGTTACCGAAAAAAATGTAACTAAATACGTTACTCGGTACGCTAACAAAAACGAAATGCGTTACCAAAGAAAAGAATATCGCCTTACCATTGCCGTTCCCGAAAAAGAGTAACGCACGTTACTTCTGCCCTTACTCCATAATCAGATATTTTAATCATTGCATTTTCGCTGTGGGAATCCTAAATACGAATTTTATAAAGCCGAATGTACTGTATAAAGCCCAATGCGTCTACTAACAAAATAAATGCATCAATTTATAGCAATGAAATGCTTACATGACATGAACCCTGGACAAAGTGTTTGCACCCATTTTTTTCTTGAACCTGCATGATCACCGCAAAGATTGCGAGTATGTATGTGAGGCTATTGAGGGTCAGACTCGTTGGCTCAGGAAGCCAGTAGTCAGAAAGTTAAACGCAGTTGCAGTGAGCAAGACGAAAAATTAATTTTCAGAACGAAGTTTATAAGCAATGCAGTTAAGCTCACCAAGCCAAACCTGAGCTCGAGTCAGCCAGGGGTACGGTGTAAGATATTATAATCCTTTTTTTGTAAATTATTATATCACTCACACCATGGCCAGAGGGCAGTCCAGTGAACATGTGCTCGGATTGTTCAGTGGGCTTGTAAACGGTTCCGCGCCACTGGTCACTTGGCCCGATATTTTTACTGCTTTGCGGTAGAAGAACCATTAGTTTGAAGGACGCGCGGCCGTTCCGCCGTGTGTGTACATGCAGCTGTCATAAGGTGCCGGGTGCGTACAAAAAGCCTCCTCGGCGGCGCGCGCCATTAGCGTCTTCGTAGAGGTAGGGATTGCGCGGCGCGGAAGACGTAGTCGCTCTGCATTGTTAGCGACCCTCGGACCAATTTGTGGTTTGGTGAACAATGTCGCCGCCAGGGTTGCCGTTGGTGGCTACTTTGCGCCAAATTGGCTACTTTTAGACCCCGTTGGCGACGAAAATTTCCAGTTGGCGCCATGGCTCTTTTTTAAACTTGGTGCTTTTACTTGTTCAAAATGGTTTTATTTATTCATGAACGGTAAAGACTCTGTTGATAATACTGCTTTTGTTCTATTTGGCTAGAAATTCGGTGATAATATCAAATGACATGGCTACTTTGGCTACTTTTGGCTTGAGTTCTGGCGCCTTTTCATGTCCACTCAAGCGGCAACCCTGGTCGTCGCGCTGGGCCAGCTGCACTGAAGATTGTTCGGCAAGAGATGAGCACTCGCCTTGTCGCGTGCAGGGATACCATACAGCAGCCCGAACCATCCCAGTGCCGGCGGCATCATTATCTGAAGGGGGGTCTGAATGCCGACAGAGGGGACTTTAAGGCGGTGCGGTTCTATGAGTGTGCAGTTCTATCTAAAACCAGAGACACAAACGTGCATCTCTACGGTAAAGTCATCGATTTGAGACACTACTTCTAGAAACATATCTGCAAAGTGATGGTGCGTAAGTGGACCAGTGGCGAGTAAAGCGGTAAAGAGTAAAGATTTTGCTGTGGCAAACCCAGGCGCACACTACATGCTTCACCCCTCCTCAGGGGCGGATCCAGCCACTCATTTTAGGGGGGGGGGGTCGCTTGAAGTACAACCGGTCAGAAGGAGGGGCGAGGGGTTCCTGACTCTTTTGTTTTCAGTAGTTCACATTATCACAAGAATATCGTCACAGCATAAATACTGTTAAATTACTGGTTAATTTGTTAAATACTGTTCAATTTGTGTTCACAATAGTCCCACTCATTAGTTCTAATCGGTTTTCTAATCGTAGTACATTAAAAGAAAACAAATTACGGTCTTTCAGGCTTTAGATATAGGCAGATTTTGCTGCGCTACGTCTTGGTTCGGAATGGGGTTACGTGGCCGGTGGGAACAGGGGTTGATGTCGCGCCGGGGCTGTCATCAGGGCAAGTCGATGTAAGGAAGAAAACTTTATATACAAGTGCTTACATTATTCAGATTTCAGTGAACAAGCACAGGGCTCTCCGGTGCACCGGATTTAATAAGCGTGGCTGGGGTCCACCCCCTTTTCCCTCTCACCACGCGGTAACCAAGATTCTACCAATCCTAGGCCATTGGCATGGTCGTAATCAGGAGCCCACACCTGCACTTCAAAGGTTAATTTACAGTCGGCCGCGCAGGGCTTTAAAGTTTGAATACCGACATCTCTACCCCGCGTTGTTAGCACTTGTCCGAGGATTATACGCTTGGCCAATTATCGTCGGTATGGCGCCGAAGAGACGGTGTGACAACAGGTGCGCGGCTGTTGCTCCCCCTCAGCCCCCTCCAGGTCGCTTTAAGTATCTGAGAAGCGAGGACACACCTTTCAAGGGGTAAAATGTGAGAAGCGCGACCACAAAATTGATTTTGACGGCGCTTCTGTGACAGAAAGGAATCCGGGAAGAAGGCTGTTACCCGAGATTTGGAAAATTCAGAACACACCTGCAAACGTGAACCTCTCGCTGGGAACAATGCCTCCGAAACAGTGTCTCCGAAACGTGAGGGAAATGGAAAGCCGGAGCTTTCTTGATCAGAAAAGGAGGAGACAAACCGTCACTAAATAAATTGCGTTTCTCAGTACTGGACCAGTGGTGGCACAGGTGTGAGTGCAGAGGAGGTTTCGGAGCTGCGCATGTGCTCGTTGCAAAACAAACTATTCATTTTAGAGAGTATCTAAAATACTAATTATGAGTATCTAACAAACTAACAGGGGAGCCTACTCATACCAACAAAATTCTCACAATAGTAAGTGTGTGCACAGAGGAGATCGCAAGCATTGCGCCACTTGCTCATCTCGACGTGCACGTCGTATCAATTTAACAAATAAAACGATGACAGCAACGACAAAGCAGAAGAGCAACATCATCACAGACGACGAATATTAGCTGGTAGCACAGTGCTTACGCATATTTACGTAAACTTTGCAAAGGACATCCTGCGCGATACCTTTAAAAATCAACTGCGCATTTTGTAATTGAAAGAATAAATTACAATGCGCGAAGCAACATTATATCGGGCTGAAAGGGAGAAAAATACTGCAATATATCAGCGCGCAACATATCGCTTTAGTGAAATTGATTCAGTTTATGTGCCATTGCTTCAGCACCTTTGAAACTGCTCAGCACAAAATTCTTGGCAGTCTTTCTTTCATCCAAGTCAAACAATAAATGTTCATATTCTTTGTAAACGCAACATGTCTAGAAAAACGTACCTTGAAGTTTTGTCATATGAAAAAAAAAGATATGCTGATGCAAAAAGTACTTAATTCAGGCACTGATGCATATTGTTAGAGCGGATTCTATAGAATATTGGTATATTCCTCGTAACTGCGTTAAAAGGGTGACAGAAAGGTACACTCTAATCGCTGCTCTAAACTGGTTGATGACGACAAATAGCAGGATATATTTGGCTGATTACTGTCGTGCCTGGTTGCTCGAATACTGCAGCTTGCACTTCTAGGTGATGTTCCGAGTCTTCCTGAACTAAAAAAAAAATACATTTCAATGGTGTCGATATAAAATCTGAAGTTCTAAACGCCGGTTATATATTTGTGCGTGGCCTACGCTTACCTTGCGTCGTCGGGACGGGTCAAGTGGCAACCATAGTACCAGTCTCCAGATTTCGGAGCTGCGCATGTGCTCGTTGCAATATGAACTATTTATTTTAGAAAGCATCTAAAATACTAATAAGGAGTATCTAAATCACTAACAGGGGAGCCTACTCATGCCAACAAAATTCTCACAATAGTAAGTGTGTGCACAGAGGAGATCGCAAGCATTGCGCCACTTGCTCATCTCGACGTGCACGTCGTATCAATTTAACAAATAAAACGATGACAGCAACGAAAAAGCAGAAGAGCAAGATCATCACAGACGTTCATCATTCATACGGCTCGGGTGGCAACACGCATGTCTACGATACTCACAGTCACAGGACTGTGGGACAGTCGGCAGCTGCCTGTGCTTTTTCAATGCGCACCGGTGTTTCCCGCCAAATTCGAGAGTGGATATCCTTGGCTTAAACAAAGACGATGCAGCACCTTTATTTTCTTCCTACGCTGTAAGAAGCCCTTTGTGTTATTTATGCAGCGCAACGTCAAACCTACAGCATTATAGCTGTAGTTCCCGAAACTGCATATGCCGCCTATTTGCGCGTCGCGAAAGCTCTCCGGCGAAAGATGGAAGTTACGGAAATGCGATACGCAAATACGGAACAGGACTACGGTAGCGCTCCTCTTTTCTCGCTCGTTGTGCTTTTGCCGCTCCTAATTCCAGTAAAGGCACCTAAACACCATAAATACCGTGCCAACGACACGGTATTTCTGTACTTGACTACGACATCCTAATCCCTGTATGTGCATCGTTTCAAGAGCTTCTGAACTTTCAGTTCTCACAAGGGGAAACTTCGTACCAAACGACAAGCTGCACTGGGAGTGGCGTAAAAAACGAAAAAAAAACTGTTTTTCGCTGTCACAACCTTCTCTGGCTAAGATATGTCGGCGATGTGTGCAGTCCAGCATCTTGCCTTTACGCCGCGAAGAGGCTTTGTTAAGCTGCCAGCCCCTATTGCAGGGGGGAGCAAGGGGGGTTGGTGAGGTGAGGTTCTTGGATAGAGAAGAGGACGACATCTCAACTATCCCGTGCAGTGTTAGGGGATTAAAGTAGCTAAAGCGAGGCTCAGCGTCGTTGGGAAAGGAACAGTTAAAGAATTTGGAGGAAAGAAAGGGGCACCACCTCGAGAACGGGATTCCCACAACACCGAGCACCCATTAGAAAAATCGGTGGGTGTTCGACGGCACTGGGAATAGAACAAACGCAACCTAGACTATTAATAATCTAGGTGGTGTTGATAGAACCCGGTACCCCCTGCATTAGAAACAGACGCTCTAACCGCTCGGCTACCACTGATTGGGCAGTGGTAGCCGTGGCAACGTCCACAGGCAACCTGACAAAGGGGGGCGTACGAGAGGCACTGAAAGGGGGGGGGGTTGGCTGCAGGGGCTTTGGGGGGGGGCGATTGCCCCTCCTCAGGTTTCACGTTAGTGGAGCTTAAACGGTCTGCCCTGCATACCCCTGCGCTACATTTTGTTTTATTTGAAATGTCAAAGCTGCAATGGATTCTTCGCATGAAGTAGTTTAATTCTCCCTTTTTTGTGTGTGTGAATGCAACTTCGTGCCGCAAGGGGCCGCCAATCGAAGTGCGTCCGTCGGCGCTCGTTATTTTTGTATTTTTGTGGCGTTATCTGGACGCTCGCCATCGCCCGTTCTAACGCGAGTTTCACCTCCTAAATACTTGTTATTTCTTCCTCCGTATCTAGGAGCCAAGCTTGTATTGAATCTAAGGTTGTCACCGACTACAGACTACTACGTACTCACCTTGGGAGAGAAGCAAGCCGTCTTCAGAATCTAAGCTGTAGTGTTTAGAACGAATGGTGAAAGCTTTAGAGTACCATTTGTACACCACTAGGGGAGTGGTACCTCGTCAAGGTGAGGTTATTCCGTATACCTCCCATAGGATGCTTGAATTCGTGACATCAGCGCTGGCAGCGCCAAATGTCCCTTAAGTTACGAGCCTGGCGAGTGATATTCAGAGATACAAACTGCATAAATGGCGGCGCACGTGGTATGCGTCGTCAAGGCAACACTAACACCAACCGCGACTCCTCCCCTAACTCTCTCGCGCTCGCCGCTTTTTGTTCTTTTTTTAGATGCGAAGCATCTTATGCTCGGGGGTCTGTCCGTCCGTCCCTCCCGCGTCCCGCGTCCCGCATCCGGCCACTGTCATGAAGTAGGGAAGCACCCATTATGCAAACCAGAACACTGTAGTAATATGAAGGCCGTCAACCCTAACACAGTCATCAGAGTCATGGCCGAGAGCACAGAGAGGCTGCTTAGCAATGGCTAGGCAGGTGGTGTCTGTCGCCCAGGTTGACCCCATTCCTTAATCTTGCTTGCATGTGTTAGGAGGGAGCTTAGTCCGTCCCTCCTTCCCGCGTCCCACACCACCACAGCGCATGCGCGTCCTCCTCCCCCCTCTCTCTCCTAACCTCACCCCCTTTCTCTCCTCTAGGAATCGTCTACTCTACGGAGCGGACCCCGCGTCCCACATCCCCCCACAGCGCATGCGCGTCCCCTCCCCTGTGCTCTCCTACGCTGACCCCCTTCCTCTACTCTAGGAATCATCTACTCTACGGAGCGGCGCATGCGCGTCCTCTCCCCCTCTCTCCTCTAGGAATACTCAACTCTACGGAGCGGCTCCGGCGTCCCACACCCCCACAGCGCATGCACGTCCCCTCCCCCTCTCCTACGGTTCCCCCCCCCGTCCTTTCCTCTAGGAATCCTCTACGGAGCGGCGCGAACGACAGGTGCTGTGACAGCTGCTTACTCCGCTGGGGGGCGCCACGGTAGTTCCGCGGTATGAAAATGACGGAGCGCGCGCCTCATTCTCTCTCCTGCGTAGCTCCGCGATGAGCGCCCGGACCACTGCCGCGAAATGAGAGCGGCGACGTTCCGCCCGCTCAAGCTAATTATCTCCTCGCTGCTTCGCATCCACACATGGTTCCCTTTAGCGGGAGATGGGGAATTTTTTATTTTTTCTTGTCGCGAGCGCGGTTCGCTTCTTCTCTCTCTTGTTCTTTCTTTTTTTTCATGAACCCAGTCGCTCGTGCAGCGTCATGCGGTGTGCGCGGCGGTGCCCTTTTTTTAATGCATGCGCTCGCCCGTGCTGCGCCGTGATTTCTTCGCGCGTTTGAATGTACGCAATGTGCAATCATGCATCCTGCAAACAGTGCAGTCATGCAGCATGTGTCAGAAAACAAAAGAATGAATTGCATTCGCAACACAAAATGTGTTTGGCCTCGTTTCATTGTCCTCGTTTACGAAAATCAACATTTTCATCAAATATGGAGCGATACAGGCTCGGGAGATTAACAGAAGCAATTGACAGATTAAGAGGAGATTAACATGCACATGTTCATGATCACTAAACAACACGAAAGTTCCCAGGAAAGTTAAAAACGTACAGAGCAGTGAAATAAAGAACAAAACACACCACTCGAACACATGCACATATAAAAGAACACAATATAAAAGAACAAAATTTTTTTATACTGACAACAGTGCAGAAGAGCTTCTGATCTATGCTCGCAATATTGCACAAAATTGGGCTTGTATGACATCTTTATGATAACTAACAAATGTGAACATTTACTTCAAACAATGAAAGCAGTTGTAGTAACTAAAAATAGAATAATAATCTAAAAATTTAGAGAGGTCAATATGAACTCCACATGAACTCCACAACTAATGTTTGCCGCACTTTATTGGCTACATTTCCAAAACTGTTGATTTTCATATGACTAGTGATATAAAAAACACGCAGGAAATGAAGATGATATCGAAAGATCCATGCCATCTGTCCTTGAAATGCGCCGATTTTGCAATTCTTCAGTTTTTCGCTAGGCACACTGATCAGCTGTGGCCTTTCCGGAATACTTTAAAAACGCTTGCATCCTGAAGAAAAGTGACAAGTTTCAATGAGATAAAGAGCGCCATCGACTCGTGCAAAAGTGAACTCGTTTCTTCGTCTCAGAGCAGTACAATTTTTCATACATCTACCTAGAGCCCCAGAAACGTGTTGTAAGCGATGACGAGTGATTAGCCGGAGACGAATGGAAAGCACACATTCAAGCACGCAGCCCTATGACAGTTGTAAGCCCGTAACTATACTTACGTTGCATGTGTTTCATGTCCACTTACTACGATAGCGAGGACACTGATGTCTACTCACTGACAGGGGAGGGGCCATCTGACGACGACTTCGAACTTGTGACGAGCCGAAAGGCGAAGAGACGTAACACCAGGGCCCCTTCATCCCCGAACAGGGTTGCCGTTGGGTGGACATGAAAAGGCGCCAGAACTCATACCAAAAGTAGCCAAAGTAGCCATGTCCTTTGATATTATCGCCAAATTTCTAGCCAAATCGAAAAGAAGCGGTATTATTAACAGAATCTTTACTATTGATGAATAAATAAAACCGTTTTGAATAAGTAAAACCACAAGCTTAAAAAAGAGCCATGGCGCCAACTGGAAATTTTCGTCGCCAACGGGGTCCAAAAGTTGCCAATTTGGCGCAAAGTAGCCACCAACGGCAACCCTGTCCCCGAACACACCGAATGAAGGAGTGCCGCAAAGGCCCGAGGCCAACACCATCATTTTCGTTCCTGTTGACCCCAAAGGTAACATGATGCGCCTCAACAGGCAATCTGTTTCGGCGGTGCTCGAGGGACTGGTGCCAGATGAAATCATCGACATCAGAGTGAACCCGCGTAAGAATGTCATGACGATTGGTGTTTCGCATGCTGCCGCACTGAACATACTACGCAACGTCACAGAGCTGGATGGAATCAACGTCCGCTCTTACATCCCAGTGGGCTCCAAAGTCGTCACCAGTGTCATCTACGACGTTGACGCTGCCATTCCCAGCTCCGACTTGAGTGGCCTGGTCAAGCCAGCTAATGAAGCTAGCGTCATCGCCAAGGTTACTCGCTTGGGGAGCTCACGCTGTGTGACAATAGATTGTAGATGCAACTCTCTACATTCGTGCGTAAAGGTGGGCCACTCCCGACACCCTGTAAGACTTTTTGTGCCAATGCCACTGCAGTGTCACAACTGCATGAAGCTCGGTCACGTGGGAAGGGTATGCGGAGACAAGCGAGTATATTCTCGCTGCGCTGAAACGCATTCCGCAGACAGTTGCAAAGCCAATGTTCTCAAGTGTTCAAATTGTAATGAACCCCACGAAGCTTTCTCAAGAGATTGCCCAAAAATGAAAAAAAGAGAGCTGTATTGAGACAAATGGCGAGAGACCATACACCGCATCGCGAGGCCGCCGCAACCGTTAGAAAGCGGTGCCGTCGGCGCCGAATTACGTCAGAGAAATGCAATGCCTCTACATCCGCAGCGCCCATTCGACGCCCTGCTTCTCCACCTCCTTTGCCACCCGGACTCTGCACGGCTGGCATGAAACAGAATGCAATGAAAGGCATGGTTGAGGTGGACTCCACTTGGCCTACATTGCCGAAGCCGCAGCCACACGGATCAGCGACGGCCGCTGCAAACCAGAACACCATGGAAGGCATGGACACAACTGACGCTGCTTGGCCTCCGTTGTAGAAGTCGCAGCGACATGCGGATTCACAGTGCACCTCGGCAAGAGTGAGCCCTGAATCTCCGACTGACAAGTTGCCAGAAGAAGACAGAATGACAAGTTGCCAGAAGAAGACAACAGGTACTGGATGTTCTATGCCCAGTGCTTGCAAGCCTTCAGCAAGCACCATGTCCCGACGATCTACAGTGAAACGTGATACGCCAGAAGTCCTGCGTCCACTCTATTGAAAGCAGCAGTCTAGTTTAAGCTCACATTATTTTTTCTGTTCCTTTCTTTCTAGCTATATTTTCATCCCTTTATCCCCTTCTCCCCAGTGTAGGATGGCAAACCGGACGCTTGTCTCCTTGACCTTCCTGCCTTTCCTACCTCTTCCACCTCCTCCTCCTTTGTCCACTGCTTGTTCATACAACTACGTAAACGCAGCATCGTGCGCTTTTCAAGTCAGTCATTTTTGAAAACATTAACTGTGTTCCCACTGTAAGAAACAGCTAATCGGTACGGGCGTGAATTCAAGTTGACACAATGAAAATTACGACTCAAAGGGCACGCTCACCAGTCGTTCTTTTGGGGGCCGGCGCCATCTTCCGGGATATGCTTTGCAATTATTTGAGCAACAAAGCACGATGCACGATCAGCGCGATTCGTAAAACGTCGCGGCGCACAAGCACACAGCGGGCGAGCCCCGTGAAATAGGCGAACGAAGACGGCCAGCGTACGGATAGCGAACGCCAGACACAAAATTTTTTAACGGATTCAGAAGCCAGCAAGGCGGCGGAAAGCGCGAGATGGGGTTTATCCCGGCAAAGAGGCGATTGAAGATAGATGGGAAAAAAGTGAGAAGACGCAGATTTTAGCTGTGATCCCACTACGTAGATGGCGCCTCAATTTCCCGGGCAGGTCACGTGGGATTCTTTCACTAGCCTGCCGTAGTCTCTGTTCAGTACCGTCGAAAGTGTGTTTAGAAAAATATAAACGATTCAGAGTCATTTCAACTTGAGTATGCGAGCGGTGCATGTAGAAGTCCGAGCTATACAATGAAACAATGGAGTGCAATGGCTCAGCGCCTAACCGGAATGACTTTCCACAGCTACCAATAGAGCCAACGTACATTGCGCGGCCTTCCCCACACCATCGCACAGAAGCTCCACTATTTCTACAGTCGATCAAGCCAACAAGATGAAGTATTTTTCTAAAAATGTCATAGCTGTGACTTCATATGCCATGGACCAAATCGCTTCTCTTTTATTTAAATATGCCATCCAGTTTACGAAGAATAGCACAATGACACACCTTCTCATGTTTAGATTACACACGCGTCTGCAGTGATTAGCTTCATTATATGCAAATCAGGCCAGCAAAACGCGTATTGAGATGCATTTTCCGGCAGACAATATTTATCTACGATCATATCAAGAGTAATACGCTATCAACAGTACAATTCATCTGCTAAGGCCTCAGAGTTTTCATTACAGGACCAGAACAGTTTAAAATACCTGAACAAATTAGCTCTTCGAAGTAACAGCGCACTAACATACAAGACAAGGAAATAATAGCAACACACAAATGATAATAGAAAAACTATTACAAATAAGTATGAAAAACAGAATGTTCCAGAAATTAAAATGAATTAATAGGTATAGTTTTCTTAAGAACTCAATAAATTCTATACAGTGAAAACGAAATTCTTTTTTTTTTCTTGCAAAAACAACAATAGCATTACGAGGTTTTCCGTAGTAAGGAAGCCGTGACAAATTTTAATCACCTGGGATTCTTTAACATCCACTTCATCCTAAGTACGCGGGAACTTGTGCATTTCTATGCCATCAAGCATGCGGTCTTCCGGCGCTGGAACCAAACCTGCATCCTCATGCTCAGCTACACGACTCCTCTGCCGCTGAGCCATGGCGCTGGATGCCGAGATTTGAGACGTGCGAATCAAACCTTTAATAAATGCAACTAAGGAAAAAAAGCGCATCAACGAGATATCGAATGCATAAGCCACGTCGGTGCTTAACTAGTATGGAATGGCATTCATCAATAGCTTTATATAACGCGAGCATAAGCTCCGGCATTTTTTCCTCACTCCTGATTTCCGTCCTCTATCTCTGGTTAATAAGTTACGCAAGTTGCACAGCACATGCCGATGAACAAGTTGCACATACCGATGAAGGCACAACATGGCTTTTTGGCTCCTCATACCAGCGTGGAGTGTTCGTGCTATGCTGTAATACGTTATATATTTTATGCCCTTTGTTATGTCTTACAGAGAGAGAGGGAGAAGCGACTTTATTGCCTTTGTTATGTGTGTTATCCGTATGACGTTGGCGGTTTGGAAAGTGCTAGTTCCATTAATGGAGGGGTCTCAAACACGTGGGCCGCGAATCGCATACGGGCCGCGGAGCCTTCGCTGGCAGCTGAGACCACACATCACTGTTTTCGTCCCATATTTCTTTTTTAAATGCGAAGCATTTCTTAGCCAACTTCAGCGACTTTGAGCGTATCTATCTATCTATCTATCTATCTATCTATCTATCTATCTATCTATCTATCTATCTATCTATCTATCTATCTATCTATCTATCTATCTATCTATCTATCTATCTGTCACGAGCGAGCGCTCAAATAAGCGCGCGACGCCGATTTCGAACGGCGGCGTGCAATCCAGGCGCCGATCTGTCTAGACGCGCCCGGCGCAACGAAGAAACCAGCATCAAAAGACGCCGCGCGCGCGCCTCCTCTCCCCTCGAAACGACGACCGTCATGCCAACCCGCTCTCTCGGATCGGAACACCGAGCAAAGTCTCGAACTCTCGAGAAGGAAAGGCTGACGCAATGCCAAGTTGGGCCGCGATGAGTGGAAACCACGAGAAAGGTCTCGCCCTTTCAATAGCTTTGGCTGTGCTGCGCGCCGAGGAGAAAGCTGGAAACTTCGCGAATCGAGAGGCGAGCGAATATAAGCGAGGGGCGACGGAGGGTCAGGCAGGAGAAGAAGTCAGTAAGTGAGCGAGTACTCCAGTGCGAGTAAGTGAGTTTCCACTCAGTTCGTGAGTGAAGGATGGTGTTGTTGGATTGCTGAAGTGCGGTCAGTCGATCTGGAAGAATCGAATGACGACGCCATGGGAACTGCAGAAGTTTTCAGGAGCGTTTCCTGGAAGAGAAACCTCGGAGTATCGGGACGACAACCAGCGCTGGACTTTGTGTGAGTGGCTTCCTGGAAGAGAAGCATTCAAGTTTAGTTCCAAGAACTTTGGACTGAATACGTTTGATGAACATTCTAGTCTTTAAGTGTCTTGGATAGTTTAATGCATGAGATTGCATTGTAGCGCGAGTTGTTTGTTCCTATTGTTTTAAACACCATCGGAGTTACGTTGTGAGTGTGTTGTATTTGATACCTGCCAAGTGTGCATGTTTGTGAGTTATTGTTTATACTGCCTTATCTGAGAATATATCTTGTTTGTGTTATCAACTTTCGGCTCTGACTCGGTCTTTGGTCTACAACCGGCGTTCGCTGGCGCACCAAAGGGACCACTTCTAAATTGTCCGTGCTTTCGTGGTGCGTTTCGAGGGGCCGATACGTCAGCCCTTGGAATCCGCCCGGCGATTGCCTTCCCAATTACCGGGAGTGTGACAATTATTCTGGCGTCCGCGACAAGGACCTTTTTGGTGCACAGTGTGTCCAAAGTAGGGAGAAAGAGCCTTGAGTCGTTGGTAGTGCAATCGGGACGGTATTTGTGTTTTCGCACCGCGTTCTCGCTAACGGGTGTGCAAAGTGTTCGAAGTTAGGCAGATATTTTGTGCACGCGGCTAGGTTTGTTTGTGAGGCATCATGGATCTGGAGAAGTTAGTTTCCCTTGGTGAGAAGATGGGTCTCTCTGGGGCCGAGCTACGGAAGTGGGTTAGCCAGAAGGAAAAAGAAGAAAGAGAGAGGGTGAAGAAAGAAAGAGAGGCAAAGGAGCGACAGCTGAAGGAAGAAAAAAGCAGCAGAGCTTGAAAGAGAGAGGTTGGCGGTTGAGAGGGCCAAGGAAGAGAGAGAGGCGAAGGAGCGACAGTTGAAAGAAGAAAGAGAGGCGCAAGAATGACAGATACAAGCTTAAATGGCTGAGAGAGAAAGGCAACGGCAGCACGAGATAGAACTCGAACGGCTGCGTTTGCAACAGCGAATTGAAACTCCCGTCCAAGCTAGAGTCGAGAGCAGTGAAAGGGAAGATATTAGCTTCCGTTTGAACCTAAGCAAACTGCTTGTTGCGTTTGATGAGAGGAAGGATGACCTTGATGCGTACCTGCACAGGTTTGAGACGATTGCTAAAAGCCAGAATTGGCCGGAGCATCAGTGATCTACTGCTTTGAGTACCTGCTTGAGTGGCGAAGCGCTTAGTGTGTACGGTAGGCTGACGCCAGCCGATGCAGCAAGCTATTCGAAGGTGAAAACTGCTTTGCTGAAGCGATTCAGATTCACTGTGGAAGGCTTCCGAGATAAGTTTCGACCAGGAAAGCCAGCTGATGGCGAGACGGCTACGCAGTATGCCGCACGACTTAGCCATTATTTCGACAGGTGGATCGAACTTTCGGAGACAGCACAGGAGTACGGTGAGCTTAGGGAGCTCCTTATCAGAGAGAAATTCCTCACCAGTTGCCACCCGAGCCTGTCGCTGTATTTGAAAGAGAGGAGAGCTAAGTCGCTCGAGGATATGTTAGAATTGGCTGACCGATTCTTGGAAGCGCAAGGTGGTACGCATTTGGCCAAGGTCAGAAAGGATGATGGCGAGGATAAGAAACGTGAACCTGATGAAAAGAAAAAATTCACAGGAGAATGTTACGCGATGCTTTTTGTGTAACCGAGTGGGTCATCGCGCTAGCAATTGTAGGACGAACTTTACGCGTCCTAATGTGATGAAATGTTTTAAGTGTGGACAAACTGGGCACAAGGCAGACGCATGTCACAACGAAGCGAATAAGGCCCACCAAGCAGCCTGTGTGTATGCTCCGCCGAAAGAGCAAGCCGAAGAGACAAATTGTGAGTTTGTCGAGCTGAAAAGCGGGAGGAAAACCCCTATCATTGGTTGCGTGATGACAACACGCCCCGCTGCCTACGCTGCTTGGGAAAATTTCTGGAAAGGAAGTCACGGTACTGCGAGATACAGGAAGCAGCACGGTTGTCGTGCGGAAGAACTTGGTGCGTGACAGCGAGTTGACAGGTAGGACCAGCCCGGTCCGCCTGATTGACGGTTCGATTCGGATGCTTCCCGGAGGCTATCATTGAGGTCGAGACGCCATACTTCAGCGGGAGAGTTACTGCCCTGTGCATGACAACCCCCCTGTTCGACCTAATCATTGGAAACATCGACGGTGCGCGAGGGCCGAACGATCCGGAATGTTTGGGAGAAGACCCGAAGATAGAGCCCTCGTCAATGCAGGAACCGCGAAGGGAAGGTGCAGCGGAAGGGAATCTTGTGAAGGATGCCACCCGAGCTCAAGATGAAGCCGAGGTGCGGAAGAAAGTCAATCATGAGGTCATCGCGCCAGACGAGAAAACGTGCCGTGCAGGTGGTGTTCCTACGAAGCGACCACCAACAACTATGGGTGAGAAGAGGACAAAGTCGGTCGCACAAACTGAACACTGCGTCGTGCCCGAGCTGGCTAAGCACCAGCAACGTACTGAAGAACGCGACAACGAACTGCCAGTGTCGAATGTGTCAACGTCGGCAGAGACGCCTTCTACGACACCTTTTTCGGAGACGGCTCACAGGAAGAAAAATAGGAAAAACAAGAAGCGATCGAGCGAGCACCGCAAGAAAGGACGTAAGCGAGGCATGAGGCACTCAGGATAGATGCTGAGGTTGAATTTGAATGTGTGTTGGCCGTGTTGAACCTCAATGTTTTGTTTTGCTAGTATCCTTTTGTATGGTGAGTGACATAAAGTGTCTGTTGTGGTGACGTTATGTAAGCAATGCTATCGATATTGTATAGCGATCTAAACGCAGAGCTTTGTGCTGTCGCATTGTTTGTATGAAATGTGTGATGGAGTGTTGTACTGATGTACCAGTGTTATCTTGCATGTGTCGGGAAATCGAATTGGAAAGTGAATTGTATTCTATTGTGAATGTGACGCGCCGTGATCGATGGACTGAGTTATGGACTCATGTGTGGGACTTTTGTTGTGTGATGTGTGTGCGCGCTCGTCGTGTTGTTTGAATATTATGTGATAATATTCTTGAAGTGGGGGCAGTGTCACGAGCGAGCGCTCAAATAAGCGCGCGGCGCCGATTTCGAACGGCGGCGTGCAATCCAGGCGCCGATCTGTCTAGACGCGCCCGGCGCAACGAAGAAACCAGCATCAAAAGACGCGGCGCGCGCTCCTCCTCTCCGCCTCGAAACGACGACCGTCACGCCAACCCGCTCTCTCGAATTGGAACACCGAGCAAAGTCTCGAACTCTCGAGAAGGAAAGGCTGACGCAATGCCAAGTTGGGCCGCGATGAGTGGAAACCACGAGAAAGGTCTCGCCCTTTCAATAGCTTCGGCTGTGCTGCGCGCCGAGGAGAAAGCTGGAAACATCGCGAATCGAGAGGCGAGCGAATATAAGCGAGCTGCGACGGAGGGTCAGGCAGGAGAAGAAGTCAGTAAGTGAGCGAGTACTCCAGTGCGAGTAAGTGAGTTTCCACTCAGTTCGTGAGGGAAGGATGGTGTTTGATTGCTGAAGTGCGGTCAGTCGATCTGGAAGAATCGAATGACGATGCCGTGGGAACTGCAGAAGTTTTGAGGAGCGTTTCCTGGAAGAGAAACCTCGGAGGATCGGGACGACAACCAGCGCTGGACTTTGTGTGAGTGTCTTCCTGGAAGAGAAGCATTCAAGTTTAGTTCCAAGAACTTTGGACTAAATACGTTTGATGAACACTGTAGTCTTTAAGTGTCTTGGATAGTTAATGCATGAGATTGCATTGTAGCGCGAGTTGTTTGTTCCTATTGTTTTAAACACCATCGGAGTCACGTTGTGAGTGTGTTGTATTTGATACCTGCCAAGTGTGCATGTTTGTGAGTTATTGTTTGTACTGTCTTATCTGAGAGTATATCTTGTTTGTGTTATCAACTCTCGGCTCTGACTCGGTCTTTGGTCCACAACCGGCGTTCGCTGGCGCACCAAAGGGACCACTTCTAAATTGTCCGTGCTTTCGTGGTGCGTTTCGAGGGGCCGATACGTCAGCCCTTGGAATCCGCCCGGCGATTGCCTTCCCAATTAACGGTACTGTGACACTATCTATCCGCCTACGACCTTGTGCTCTCAAGACCGTATTTTAATGGGATTTATACCAAAACTGGTGTGGCATAACATGACTGTATGACAAACATGAATGACTGGTCATATCCAAATCATGACTAACTTGTCAGGAACGGCATAGTTCACTTGCCGTGGTCGTGGTGCTCTAGCGGCCGTTCCGTCAATTTGATATCTACAACATTGGTATGACGAGACATTTCTCCATGACCAACATAAATGACAGGTGGTAATATGAATATCATGACGTGCATGTCGTGTACAACGTGATTTGCCTGCCACACTCCTGGCACGCTCGCGGCCGTTTTGCTAGCTTGACATGCACCAAATTTGGTATTGCGTGACGTGACTGTATGACGAATATAAATGACAACTGGTGATATGAAAATCGTGACGTGTCATGTGCAACATGACTTGCATGCCACGCTCACGACATGTTAGCGGCCGTTTCGCTAGCTTGATATACACCAAGTTTGGTATTGCATGACGTGACTGCATGACGAACATGAATGGTAGGTGGTAACATGAAAATCGTGAGATGCCTGTCATGTACAGCATGATTTGCTCCCTTGCTGGCTGCTTCGCATTACATCGATTCCCACAATGCGTGGGATCTGCCGGGTTTTTTCTTCTAGTTTTTTTCTTTGTCGTCTGTTCGTGTATAAATTTACAACGCCATATTCCATGACGGCAAATACGTCAGTGAAGTTTTGGTGGACCCCGGCATAAAACACGTTCATGTTAAAAAAGAAACCGTCGCAAAATGCCTAATTTTACACCAACCTGCTGGTGAAATGGCAGTCCGTTGGTGTTAGACAGGAGAGTGTCAGCCAGTTTAAACCAGGGGTAGGCAACCTGCGGCCCGCAGGGCCGTATGCGGCCCTCCAGGCAGTATTATGCGGTCCCCGGTACGACGTCAGCCCCCATACTCTCCCCTTCACACTTCCTATCTGAGGGCCGACTTGACATTTTGACTTTTAACCTTGACTTGTAACCTATGTTTGTAACAAGAGTACTGATCGTTGGGCGAGTTGGTACTGATTCATAACTGTTTTTTGCGCAACATAGACACGGACAAGAAGAAAGAGACACCACGGGCGCAAACTCACAACTGATTTAATTTGAAAACAGAAAATGCACTTTTATCTTCGAGAATCACAAACGCCCCCCGCCTGTGCACTCGAAAACCTACGAGATAAACCTAAAAAAATAAAAAAAAAGGTTATGCAGCCCTACGTCATGACAAGAAACACAAACAAAGTTTGAGGCTGACCTCACGCATCTGTAGCAGGACTGTTACACGTGCTTTTCAAGAAGTCGCATTGTTACACGTGCTTTTCAAGATGTTTGTAAATTGCAACCTTTGTGGCATGTGTGCAGAAAGTAAACTTGATCTATATTCCAATTTTGTGCAGTAATTTGCCAATACGCCAACTTTTTTCCCGTTTGCCGCCGCCCCCCCCCCCCTTCCCGCCTGGTTTTTCGTCCGGGCCCCCGCTGTGTCGGCTTCATGCAAAGTAGCCCTTAACCTGAAAAGGTTCCCGACCCCTGGTTTAGACAGCTCGGCTCGCGCAGGAGAATCAGTTGAAACTTACTCCGTGAGCATGCACAGAGTCTTTGTGAAGCCGCTATTTACGCGCGCATTGAATCCAATCAAAGTGTGGCGCTGTGGCACTCCACAGTGGACTTAGATATATCAAGCACCACCAGACTTTATATGTGCTCGATGAGTTCCACTTTCTTGTTCCTTCGATAAAACACGTCGTTCCGATTCTACCACGCATTTGTGTGGCGGTATACTATGAAATATGTTCCATTTCCTGACGTGTCTTTGGAGAATTTACTTGGGCGCACCAAACAACATCGCAGCAGCACCATGAAATGATGATAATTACTATGACGATGATAATGCTCCAAGGAATATACACATTACCCACTCAGAAGGATTGCCGAGAATCAATCCGAAATAATTGCGCAAGCATTGCTGACATCCTCGATTTAAAAAAAAAGTCACCGTTTCACCGCAAGGGTGGAAGCAATGAATGCGATAGCAACAAATTGTAATGTTATAGGAAGTGAGGCTGGCAGCTAACTCTTTTGGATCCGATCTCACGCATCTCTAGAAAACGCTGGTTTAAGAGCGTACGGCCGCTCCAGGGACACTGCTCACCACATTCTCTTCGCGTTGAGAGCGCAGCACGTAGAAGGGCACACCGGCCCCCCCGCTGTTCGGCCGCCGAGAAGGGGAGATAACGCGCGCGCCCGCGACGACCGCGCTCGTAAAATCGAAGGTCGAAGGTGGATTGAGGACGTAAACAGTAGGAGGCACAAATGTCTTGCAGAGGACACTCTCTGAATCTTTGCGAAGGTGAGTCGATATCCAATCGAAATTGCTCTTCCATCGATAAGCGTGACATTTAAGGAGCTATGGAACACATTAAAATGCTTTCAAATCTTTAGTTGGCTGCAGGTCGCGACACGATGAAGCATAAAAAAATGCCCCCACCTCCCCGAAGGGAATCGTGAGGAAATGCGAATGCAGTTCTTGCGCCGACACCGACTTCTGCCATCGCCTTGAGAGGCGCCCAGCCAGCGAACGGTCGAGAGTGAGGCGCGAGCGGACGGGAGAGTGGGGCGCAGGGAGGAGAGAGAGCGAACGGCGAGAGAAGGAGCGGCGAAGCACTGCACCTACCCTCTCCTACACTCTCTCGCACCACATGCTCCGGTTGCTAGGGGCGAGGATAAGCGCGCGCGCCCGCAGCTGTTGCTATGGGAGAGGGAGTGAGAGCGGAGAGATAACACCTGCCGGCGCGCGGACACCTCCTCAACCTATCCTCCTCCTCCTACTCCGCGGACGCCGCCGGATGCGCCTGACATAGCCCGACTAAGAAATGCATTCGCATTTAAAAATCCACGAATCTCCACGAAGTGAATTGTGACGAGTGGGCGAAGCTCTGGGTATAGTAGCGGTGAGTACCCGTATGTTAACAGAGAGTTGCCCCATATAATGTAAATTGAGTGACATAAAGTGTATATAAAAATGTTAATTTATTTCGCCTTCCAGTCGTCCTAGGCAATTCATGGAGGATTTAGAAAATTGCTGGAGTGGAAGATATGCCTCGAAAGTGAATCCAAGAACCCGCCATCTTCCCGGTGGCAAGATACCATTTTAATATGGATAATTTGTGGGGGCAAATAGTGCTCGACGTGTGCCTTTGTGTTAGAAGTTTCCTTGAAAAGCTTCAACATTTAGGCACATTTTAGTGGAGATCAACTCATCAATACTCTTCTCGATAGGTTATTTTCACTGTGAACAGCGACCACCTTGTGTTTTAACTATGTCTACGTTGAAGTCCATTGTAAAACCTTTTTTTGTGTCTCACATATGCTTCGACTGTAGCAACGGTGGCATACCATGGCCACAACGGAAGACAAGGCTAGGTCCAAAGGAGCTTCGCCAATAAAAATTATGGCTGCTTCGCACTAGTGGTGCGAGGCCTGAAAGAAGAGCGCATCTTGTTGACCTTCTTTGTTTCTCCCTATTTTTTTTCCTTTCTTTCATCTGTTTCTCTGTATTTATTGTATCGGTTTCTGTCTATTTCTTTCGTTCTAGATATTAATTTCTCTCTATTTTAGGGGCGAAGCATCTTAGTGTCTAGGCTTGTCCGCTGTGCGTTGTCTGGCACAGCACATGCAAGGCACCCACTCTACGCCATGACGATGGCGATGACGCTGATGACGATGAACAATAAGCGCGTTCGAGACCATACATTCTCTTTCTGTAATGAATGAAAAGGAGAGTAAACGCGCATCCCTGCCCGCGGCGTCCACACTCCCACTGCGCATGCACGTCCCCCTCTCTCTCCTCTCCTACGCTCCCCCCTCTCTCCTATAGGCATACCTGCCCGCAGCGTCCACACTCCCACTGCGCATGCGCGCCCCCCCCCTCTCCTCTCCTACGCCCCCCCCCCCCTCTCCCTCTCTCGACTCGCGACGCGGACACAGGCAGCGTCTGCTAGCGAGTTTGCTAGCAAACGCTGCCTGTGACTGCTAGCGTCTGCTGCTCGCTAGCAGACTAGCGTCTGCTAGCGAGCAACGTCTGCTAACCGACTGCTCGCGCTGCACAACCGTTCACTGGCCACCCCGTATATATGGCAATGGATCTTGACCTCCAAGGTGGTGCCGGTGGGAGATTTCTCCTGTGCGTTGTTGAACAATAAAAATTCGCAGCGTGCGCCTTAACTAAAAGCGGACTGCGAGTCTCTGTGTCCAGTCCGAGTCTTCTGTCTCTCATTGCACATTAGCAGCGATTGGTATGTTCCAGTAGGAAACACCGCTCCATCGCTGCTTGCTTTACGCATCCCCAGTTTTAAATGCGAATGCATTTCTTAGTCGGGCTATGTCAGGAATCCGGCGTTGGCATTGTCCGCGGCGGCCTCGGCAGGTGTTATAGTGAGTGGAGAGGAGGAGCGCGCTCTGGTGCGTGAGGGCGCTCGCATCGCGGGACCTCGGCGGAGCTATATATGAAAAAAATTTTTTTAAAAATAAAAAAGAAAAAAAGAACAACAAGAACAAAAGAAAATTAAGAAAAAATTTAAAAAATATAAAAAAGAAGAAGAAAAAAGCAAAAAAAAAAAACAGGCGCTGCGCCGTGCTCCCGACCAGGCTGCAGAAATTAGGCGCCTTTTCCTTCTTCGAACCACAACCACCATATATAAATGGAGTGAAGCGCGCGCGAAATGCATTCGCATTTCCTCACGATTCCCTTCGGGGAGGTGGGGGGCATTTTTTCCTCTTTTTCTGTTTCACTTTATTCCTGGCTGTATGTTTGTTCTTCCCCTTCTCGCATCTGTTTCTTAGATTTCTCTCTTTTTGGATGCTTGTCTTTCCTTCTCCTCTGCTCCTCTCTATCTTTCTTTGTCTCGCTTTATATCTCTCTTTCTTTCCCTTTCTGTCTTGCTCTTTGTGTTTTGGTTCTATAAATGTTGCGTGTATGTTACTTCTACTTCGTTCTCACTCTTTCTATGTCTTCTTTTTTCGTTCTATCTTTTTTAAGTCTTTATTTCCCTTTATTTTTCTCTTTCTCCTTCTTTCCATCACTTTCTTTCTCTTTGTCTCTTTCTTTCCTTCTCTATATTTTTCTTTCTCTTTCTTTCTGTCTCATTCTTTGTATCCACACGGATTTCCAACCTCCAGAAACAGAAACAGGCGCTGAAAGTGAGCATTCACACCTCTCATAAATCTGAGGGCACGTCGTCGTTGGCGGAGCGCTTCCATCGCTTCGGGGTCTTCTCGCAGCCGCTGATGCGTTTCCCGTTCTCTAGTATTTTGTTACTGTACGCGTACTGGCGGTCTTCGGCCCGCCCCGTCACTTAGCTGCCATTTCTTTAACTAACGGTTGCCTTCTTCATTTTTAGTGGTCCAGTAATCAGTAGTGAGATTTGTCCAATTTATGTGGCACAAACCGTTTATGATAATAATAGTTTTCTTCTGACCAAGGATATTTCACGGCCGGCAGTAAGAGGTTCGCTGTAATAAAATAAAGAATCCTGCTTCAGAAAGTGCTTGATATGATTCTTTTGTTAAGAGAAGGAAGGGTACATTGTAACACAATGGCACGGAAATGCAAACCACTAACTCCGCTAGGCGTACTTTCACTTGATGCATTACTCTTTGTTCGCAAGCAAATTGACTCGCCTGCGTTCTGCCGTATGCGACACGAGCGCTCTCGTTGCGCTAAGTTAAGACACCACGATTTCCTTCTTTTCTCAGCGTGAAACAAGGCTCAAATGCGGGACAATGGCAAAACCCTCGAAATTTAGCAGCACACGCAGAAAAGGAAATAGCGGTTATTTTGTGCGAAGAGTGCGCTTCAAGAAGAACGCGAAGCCGTTTGTTCTTCTTGAGAGCTATAAGTGACCGACAAGATGCCTTTGTCTTGTGGACGTTCGCAAGTGCGACCGACGGCGTGGTGCCTTAACAATCATCTACGCGAACTCGAGTGCGACGTGTCAAATTGTTGCGAGCGCGAACGTGCGGTGAATATTGCAGATTTACAATGGCGTGCTTCGTTCAACCAGCGCTGTTTGATAGGGTTGTATTTAGATACGATGATAAGAGTACTTTGGTGTGCTTTCGAAATTCACCGTGTAAGTCAAAATTGCCTCAGTTCCCATTTCGTAGCCTATGCACGGAAGGAAATCGGTTGGCTCGGGGGGCTAAATGGGGTTACGATTGCACTAGCGATGGAACTGCTTGTGAAGGCGTGCCGCTTGTGACCCATTAACACCGCAACGCCGAGCGTATGATAGTTTATACGCAAAGTTCAAAGCTACATCCGCTGCTCCCTATAAAATCTGAAAGCCCGAAAGCTGGCTGGTGGCGCTTAGAGAACGTTGATCAGTGTTTTGAAGTCTCGATATTTATTGTTCCTGCTACCGGTACTCCATTTAAGAAGATGACAGCCTCGGGCACTGCAAGTCATGGTATTCCACCTGGATCACTGTGCTCCAGAAAAGCCAAATAGAGCAATTATTTTTCAGAAGTTTCTGCGAGTTTTTTTTTTACTCGTATGATTTGTGACGAGACATAAATTTTTAGCATGTGAAGTAGCTTCGGACTTTACTGCAGCGTAGAAATTTCATCCGTATCAAATTTGATACAGCGGGCGTTACTTGAACATGTGCCTTTTGGGCCATTTTGTCTCAAATGCACATAATAAACGAGAGCAGAAGTGTTGGGACCCAAAGCACGGAATGAAATAGGAAGTGTCTGTTTAAAACACAGGTTACTGAGCCATTGTTTGATGTTTCTTGCTTGACTTTCCATATAATGATTGTAGTCAAAGACAATGGCTGTAATGTTTTCGTTTTAGTTGTGAGCTGCATACTTGTGCACGTTGCTGTTGGTGACGATAGTCTTGAAGAAACTTGGACAAGGCTCCCATGACTACCATGTCGACAACACGAATGGCCTGCCTGCGCCACAGCATATTCACATTTGCATTAAATGCGCGAGATCTTTAGAGGCGCCAGTCTTTCGAACTGTTCTCTAAGCCAATGGAGCTGCGTGTATATATAGCACCACTGTCACAGCGCCTCATGGTGTCTGGGAAAAAAGAAAAGGGACGTCCGCTCAATGTGACTTCACTTTTTTTTTAAAAAAGAAGGAAAAACAAACGTTCCACCCAAAAGAGCCAAATGTCGGAGTAAGAATAGTTGGTGTTACGTATTTGATACTTTAAACGAGCGAGAGGATGCGCTGCATAAAGTGTGTGGCGAGAGACAGAGAATCTAGTTCCATTGTTTGTTCGAAATGTGACATTACACTTTGCCTCAAGAAGAAAAGAAATAATTCTTTTTGACATCACAAGTCCTAAATAACGACTTCGACGAGTGTTCAGCATCATTCAATGAATACCCACTGTAGAAAATTTGATACAAACTACTGTCACGTGGTCGTGACATTGACGCAGGCAGAAATCGGTGTGTTCAAGACAAAATTTTTTATTTGGAGGATCTTGTGCCAGGAGTATACAAAGTCCAGGTACAAGCAATTTGCGCTGTGCACTGATAGCGGCGAACAGAATGCCAGCTGTCTGATCATCGGCTGAACGCGTCGTCTTTTATACGGCAGTCGTCGAGCCTTCCAGCTGAATTGCTGGGCCTCGCGTAAGCTCTAAAATAAATTGTGCTATTCGTGTCCTCCGTGGAATCTTAAAAGACTGATCTCAAACGACTGATTGCAAAGCTTTCTAAAGATTGCGGTGTCATCTGCGCCCAGCGCTGCATAGAGTTTATAAGGCTGATACCCGATCAAATGAAAGCAATGAATCTGCGTTGCACTATATACGAAATATACAAACACCACGAACGATGAAACAATACAAACCTATACAAAATAATATCTACTATTTTTTTTCACTGTAAACTTTGTTAATATGTTCGTTTGTGTCCCAAGTGCCAATAAACGATATATGTAATTTTTTCTATAGCCATTTCAAAAAGCGAGCTTTAGTGAAGTTTTTCTCAAACGGATGGCAGCGTCGGTGGAGAAAGGACGTTCGCCTAATCTCTTTTTTTTTTTTTTTTGCCTAGCAACGATAGCTGAAAACTGCTGCCGTGGCTGCAGAACCACATCCTGACGTAACTGAACCAGCGCAGGTGTTGTGTTTCCGGCACCGATATCATACCAGGACACACGGGTGGATGCAGCGGTGGTGAAAAGACGTTCGCCCTTATCTGCTTTTTTTGCCCATCCATGTTGGTATCCTGCGTCTCGGTGGGTGGTGCTTCACGGTTCCTGTCTTGCTAGAATTCACGTGCCGAGTCCGATTTCCCAAAGCGCCACTCTTTTTCAACGTTCAACTTTTCTGCACTCATCCGGCTACCTGAAAGCTCCTGCCTTGACACCGAAACCCCATCCTGACGCCTCTGGCCGCGCGGATGAGTTGTCGCTGCCACACGAGTGGCAGTGACGGTGGTGAAAGCGGGTTGGCCTAATCTGCTCGTTTTTGCCTACCCAGGTTGGTAAACTTTGCGTATTTTCTCAATATCGCTGCCTTACCTAAACCACCGTAGCCATCGTGTTTCAGTGCTTTGCTAAGTGCTGCGTACTAAATGTGCCTTTTGCCACATCACTGCTGTCGAATGACTTGCAAAGAAAGTGCTACTGTGAATCTCCTGACCACCTATTATGCTAAACACATGACATTCCTGTGATGGACGAGTCCTGATATGTACCAAATTTGAGCCCTCTTAGAATATTGGTATTATACTCAACTAATGAAACCAGCAAACAATTCAGCCAGGGTAAAGCATATGGGATATTATGTTGTGATTTGTTATTGTAGTTCAATGATTTTCACTTACGAGTAGTATAAAATGAATTATAGTATACCGAGAATCACCCTTTGCGCAGGCGGGATGCGAGCCTACAACCTACGAATTACGCGTCCCATGTTCTAACACTTGAGCTACAACGATGGGAGCTCCCTCGTCCAGTTTTCGTAGGATATAAATGTCTGCCTAACAACTGGGTGTGAAGGAATGAAGTACAAATTTAAGGGCTTGATTTTCTTTGTTGCACACAATATTGTTACGGGGAGATGTTACGGGGGGCAATATTAACGAGCATTAACAGACAATGGTGCCAAAGAAAGTATAGATGATGTTACTTGTAGTAATTACAATACAAATGGTAAGAATGTTAAGTGAACGAAAAGATAACTTGCCGTTTCCTGGAACTGAACCTGCAGCCTTCGAATAACGCGTCCGATGCTGTACCAACTGAGCTACAGCTGCGGTACTCAGCGCCGCTTGTAGCCATGACGGCGAGTGTGGACAACTCTTTTTCTGCCTGTTGGCGTCACGTAGTTCGTTATCTTATTACAAGCTGGCAGCCTTAAAATTCCACTTCATCCCTTCATTCATAGCAAGGGCCTCGTTCTGGTAGACTTGATACCTTCATATCGTGTGCGAGGAATTTTTTGTCAGATGCCTGCTCATAAAAAAATCACGTGCTGCGTGACGCCAAGATGCATAAAAACAGTTATCCATAATCGCCATCATGGCTGCTAGCGGCGCTTATTAACACTCGCAGTATTAAAATGAACATATATACCCCGTAATGTGGACGGGTGGATGACCGCCGCTGTAGCTCAGTTGGTACAGCATCGGACGCGTTATTCGAAGGCCGCAGGTTCGGTTCCAGGAAACGGCAAGTAATCTTTTCGTCCATTTTACATTCTTCTCATTTGTATTATAATCACTACAAGTCAAATCCCCTATAGCTTAGGCGGTGATGCGGGCTAGTTGGTTTGATTCACTTGTAATCATATTCGTAGCGCAAAAAACCAGACGCAGACACAAGTCAGGAACACATAGAGCTCGTAATAAGATCCCGTGCTACGTGATGCCACCAGGCAAAAAAAAGTGTTCCACACGCACCGTAATGGCAACAGACGGCGCTGACTGACGCTTCCCCGTTTAAATGCACATATATACCCTATAATGTGGACAGAGGTATGACCGCCACAGTAGCTCAGTGGTAGAACATCGGATGTGTTATTCGAAGGTCGCAGGTTCGGTCCCTGCCTGTGGCAAGTCATCTTTTCGTCCACTTTTCTTTCTTCACATTTACATTACAATTACTTCTAATAACATCCCCTATACTTTCCTTGGCATGATTATCTCATGCCAAGGAAAGTGTCTCATACCAATGTCTGTGCATTGTCACGCACAGACATTGGTAATTTAAATGTGAGAGCGCTAAGAAAACCGACATCGGAAGCATTGACCTGGCGAATGCAAAGGATAAAAATTAGGATACCGGCAGGAATTGAACCCAAGCGTTCTGCGTGGCACTCAGGTCTCGAAACTTCTTTCAAAATAGACCTTATGAAGGCGTAATGTCGGTGCAAAGTCAATCGTGGTTGCATTGCTGGCTATCTACTTTTATAACAAATCAAGAAACATTACATTTGTTTCCCTATAATACAGGCGTCACGTCGTATTAGCGTCATTTGTGGTTTCAGTGTTGGTTTCTCTTTTATAGAAGTCTAATAAAGGTTTTACTCCAACTCCTGTGATTCAGCAAACTATATTCAAGTGTTGCTCGACTCTAGAGGAATAGGCTAATGAAAGTTACATGTAATGTTCGAATCATCCAACTGTAAACTGCACTTCGTTTCGGTACTGCTGCACTCTGCGCTTTAATTTGAGTGCTAAGGTTACATCACAGAATAAGTTACCCTGTAAATGCCAGTGTAGTCGACAATCCTGCTGAGCCCACGATGTGCAACCAAATACTACACATTAAAGCAGGTCGATCCACCTCGTAACGTTTGGCTCAAAGCCGGAAAATTCAGCATCGGCAATTACTGACCGCTTGCTTAACATGAAAATTCCCGCAGATCTCACGAATTGTGAGAACCGATATTGTGATCACTCACTGATTATGCATATCAGCTTTTTGGTTCTGGTGTTGGCAATACCAGTGTTGCTGTTGGCACCTTTACCCAACTGTAAACAATGGGTTATGTAACACACATGCGGTTCTGCTGCACATGTGAGTGCGTATAAAGTTTGAAAACATATTCATCGTGATTTTGTCACGTTTCGATCGGTAAAAGAATTACTGAAAGGTGCTCCTGAAAGGTCACAGAGAACACGACGACGTCATCAAGATAAACCAGCAAGTGTGCCACTTTAAACCGGTAAGAACAGTGTCCAGCATTACCTGGAAAGTCGATATTGCAGAACATAGGGCGAAGGAAAGCACTTCGAATTCATACAGGCTATCCGGCGTAACAAAGGAAGTTTTTTCGCGATCTCTTTGATCAACTTCATTCTGCCAGTACCCGCTTTTCTAACCTATGGATGAAAAATACTTGGCCCGCCTTAGTCGGACGACCACATCACCGATGCGGGCGAGTGGATAGGCGCCTTTTTTATTTACGAAAACGACCGGCAATCACCAGGGACGCTTCGAGGGTTGTATAAGGTCATCTTGAAGCATGTCTTCAACTTCTCGATTGATCACATCACGTTCCTCGGCCGAAACTCGGTAAGAGTGTTGCTTTATGGGCGAGCCGTCGGTATACACAATTATTCAGGGGTTGGTGATTGGCGTCTGCCGTACCTTAGAGGATGATGCGAAGCACGCTTTATATTGAAGTAGCAGTTCAGACAGGGTTATTTGTGATTGACCTGAGAGGTTTGTGATGGACCTGAGAGGAAGTCAGGTTCCTTAATATCGGTTCAAGTGCATCGTCCACTAACGTAGACATGAAACATTCTGCAACGTCTGTTACAGGGTAGGCAAAAACGAGGGTGGTGCGACGAAAAATGTGCCGGTTCTCATTACTCAAGCTGTTCAAAAGCAGCACAGAACGAACCGTCACAAAGCGTTACGCACAAATGTGCTGCCCGTGCTTTCCTTTTAAATGACGACAGTTTCAATATGAGGTTTTTGCACGGTTCACCTCACTATGTGATATTAAAATCATTAACCTTCTGAGATGCCAACACTGATTCATGCCTGAAAATTGGTTCACTGCCATTGAACATGGAAGGGTGAAGTGTAGTATGCTGGCGGAATCGTAAGGGGAAAATGGTTTCTCCTCTTAGCATCTAGTAGACTGTATTCTAGGAGGATGAGAAGCATGGTAAGTGGCTTACCTTATTTCTCATACGCGGGTGGATAGCCATCGGACTTTGCTGTGTGTGTGACCAATCCTGCGTCTACGTGTATACGGCACGACTTATACACCAGCGGCCAGTTGCCAAGATACCACTTGATAAGATATAGTTTATTTTGTCTTTCACTGCTCGATAAGCGCTGCCAGCAAGCCCTCACCCTCATCCTAAGGCAGGGCACGAGCTGCATTAAAGGGGACCCACGAGTGCGTTGACCCCGCTTGCGTAGGTGGATGCCATTAGTTTGCCAGTCAATACATATTATTGCGATAGCAATTACATGGACACTCTCCGGCTGATTTTCGCCGTCGCCATCTGTCGACGCCGTCATGTTCCGAATATTTATATGTATGTATATATATAAAAAGAAAAATAAATCAGTAGAAAAAATTCTAAGCCACCTGACCGGGGATCCGAACCAGCGACCCCTCGCTCCACAGCCTGCTGCGCTAGCCAACACAGCCACACGCCATTCTCGTGACAGCGGTATAACGGCGAGCTATTCATATGCACCATTTGCCGCTCGCCGTACGCAGATCTCGGAACAGCTTGAGCGTGTTTTCTATCACGCAACGCTTTTACAGTTTCTTTCAAATTGAAAACTGCCGTTGAGATGCGCTCGAAAAAGGTGCTACCTTCTGTGCCTCTCATGATGTAGAAGGAAAAAGAACAACGGGCACACTTGGCGTCAGACGCCACCGCGTGGCAGGAGACGCTGAGGGGTCATTCCACGTGCCGCAGTTTAAAAGAAATAGAAGTATAGAACAGTGTCGAAAAGTCATATAATCATATATTCAATCCTTGGCCAATCCCCCTGAGTGGGCATGTGGCATGTCAGAGGCAACAACAACAGCGTCGGCTTCTGCATTGTGGACACTCGCTGCGCGTCGCTCAAGTACAAACACGTAACAACTAACTACGACAGTTGTTAGTTCGCGCTTGTCCTGTGTATACCTATGCGTCCTTTTCGAGTGTCCTTCTTTGTGCTGCGGCGGCGCGTTGCAAGTATCGAGCTGCGTGTCGTTCTTCGTGTCACAAACTAATTTCTTGCTATCACATTCATTGCTTCGCCCTAGTGGTGAAACTGTGACTTTTTCTTCGATCTCACGGTTCTCTGGCACCCAGCATACTACGGCATGCTGTTTGAATTCGTAAATGGTGCGTAGGAGTGAGTACAGAGTCGTAGTCGCATTGTTTTTTTAATGATAATGGGTTGAGTGGCCGCCGAATTCGCATCAGCGGTTCCTGTGCATATTCATGGGCAAAAGTGCACGACTCGGGCACCCGAAAAAAAAATTAAGCCGACTGCTGCATACGACACTCCAGTACGAGACTTCTATACATCCGTGAAGAACTCGGGACAAGACTGTGTGTGTTGTAGCTTGAGAAAATAGACCTATGTATCTCCCACAGGCACGTGCTTTGTAATATTGTTACGAGCCACAAGAATCAAGAATGCTTCAGAACGACGATGAAGACGACGAATGATGTAACGCCCCGTGACAATATCAAGGAAACACACATCGCACCTGCGCCCGCCATGGTGGTAGCTACTTACAGGCTTATCGGTTGGTGTTAAAGTGGACGCACAGACCTTTCAGCTGCCAAAACTCTTACACGCAATGAGTAGGGCTCTGTTTCTCAAGAACGATTATGAAAGAGGCTACAGCTAGACAAATCATTCGCATTAGAGTACGCGGAATGCTTGTTGTTCGCGTTCGCTTTCAAAAAATACACAAACGTAAGTATGATCTGTGAAAACGCAGAGACCGCTTGTATGATGCCTCGTAAAGGCTCTCTAGAGGGCTTGTTTTAAAGGGACTGGTAGCACCGCCAGTACCGTAGTGCTGAATGGGTTCCAGTACCTTCGAAGTGCTTGGTGTTGCTGATTGATAGACTAGGTACCAGGAATGTAGGCTTCAGCCTGTGAGGCTTTGTAGATGATTTCTATGGGGCAAAAAAGGTTTGCGCGGCGTTTAGAATCAGATATAGGGATTTGTGTTCCATTTTAACTGGTAGGCGCTGACCCTGCAGGTGGATGTCAGGAGGGGTGCAGCCTTCACGCTCAACAGAAAAGAACCCAAGTGCTCATTTGCAGTTTCAGGCTGAGATCATCCTAGTCTACTTATTTAGACACCTTGTTCGGACCTTGTTTAGACACCTTGTTCGGACTACTGACATGCAGACCAATCTATCAAAACTGGTTGCTCCAGATATTTCAAACGTGTACTTAAGTATATGCTTATGTTTAGCTATATAAATCTCAGTGCGGATGAATCACAACAGCTAGGCAGATACTCTGAGAATTACTCCCCAAAGTACATGAACACAAAAATTACTTGCGCTAGGCGTTTACAACGCCTAGAGTGAACTCGCTGCGGCAACTATGATAACGCAACGAGAGAGACTCAGCAGGACCGCAGCGGGTAGATACATATTAAAGAGAGTTGGAATTCCACCCTACTCACAGCACGTAGGCAAGGAGCTCGAGGAGCTTGACCCCTTGGACAGGAACCACGTATACGTGGCCCCTTTGCCGAGAAACATTCAGCCCGAGCGCCGCAAGGGGAGACGTAGGGCTCGCACAGCGTGGCTCCGAGCACTACTGCGCCGTCTGAACAGGGAGGACGTCTGCTACGTCGACGTCGCTTCCTACGGGCAACCGAACCATCAGAGGAAAATTCATGACCACCAAAACTTTGTCGCGGTGGTGCTTAACAAACGTGGCGAAACAGTAAATGTGCTCCCCTTCAGAGAGTCCTCCGTGACGGAGGCGGAAACCAGGGCTGTCGCGCTGGCCATACGTACGGCTGGGTGTATAGGACATGGCAGCACCATTGTCACGGACTCTCAGGCAGCCTGTCATCTCTGATTGCAAGGCAGAATTCTTAGAGGATGCCCTGGTGTAATGAAACACCGCCTCTATAACGATCACACGATCTTCTGGTGCCCGGCTCACCAAGGGTTGGAGGGAAATGAGAGGGCGGACGCCGCGGTTTGCGCACTAACTCTCCGAGCAGCGACACCGGTCTCCTCAGCTGACTTCCAAATCACAACGCCTCGCGAAAATTACAGCCCTACAATCGCAAAGGATCTGCTTGCCCATCAGCGTTTTACTCGACAGGTATACGCCCCTCCCCACAAACACATAACAGGAGAGGAGGCCATCAATTGGAGAAGAATTCAGACTGTGGTTCTTCATAAATAAAGTTTATCTCTCTCTCTCTTTCTCTCTCTACAGGGAAGTAGAGACGTATTGGTATTAGATATAAACAAGAAAAAATTTACTCAATACTGTTTTATAGAGAAGCCAACAACAAAGCTAAGGAAACTGATTGGCTGCCTTACCGTTATGTGCGATTGATGCATAATGCCTCAAGCATTTTTTTTTATTTTTAATGAAACCAGATTTTTACACGTGCAACCATTAACCTTGTGCAGGCCGAGCGGGAAATGTTTAGGTACTTTCCCGATTATTTTGCTCTTTTATTTTATTACGCTCAGTACGCGACCAGTGGAGTTGATTCTGAAACTAACGCGACCATCAGCGATAACGCTGGAATCTGCAATGCCATGTGTTTAAATCTCGACGCTCTCTACAGCTAATTAGAATACAGAGGACCACCGCCTACGCTGGTCGCTTTCCCTGCATTTTGCGGGTTACCTTTTTTTGCTGCACAGAAGTTCGACCAACAAAGCTTTCCAGCTTTATCCACTGCGTTTTTCTTTTTTCATTGTCATAACCACTAGACAATACTATTGCGAATGACCAGCCGCCAATATAAGAAATAAGAGTACATTACAGAGCTTTCATGGAATATATTGCAGATACTAAAACCACTGCCGTCCTGCTATATACGATTAAAAGGTAGACCAATAATATCCAAAAAAAGAATATCCTCACAATTTTTAATCAGCGATCTCATACTGCTGTAGCTGTGCAGCTGCCACATCCGCTTTGTCATGCGGAGAACAACTGCACAGATGCTACATTATGTTATCAGGTATGTTAATATGCAACGACGATGCTTTTTTTAGCATTAATCCCGTGATGTGATCGCCTGTGCGTCGTATATATTAAAAATCGTAGGTACTTTACATAATATTACTATTGCACCTTATTGTGCTGGAAACGCATGAACTGAAGTTCACTTACCACCTTTCACGGCCAAATCAAGCCTCAAAGCATCTCGCAGGCAGCTTGTAAATAGGAAAGCCTGCAAATGTCGTACTGAGTGCAATACATGTCTAAAAAGCTTGTGTGAAAGTGCAGCACAATTTTATGCAGCGCTGCTTCATCGCACACGACGAGTAAGCTGTTGTATTTATAGAAAATGCGTACTGATAATTCTCCAGTGCTCCGCCAACATTGTGCATTCATTGTTTTGCTAGTTTCTTTTCTTTTGTAGAACCTGTGTGACGACAACGACAGTACACCGAGAGCGTCGTGCATGGTTGAAAAAACATGTTGCCAGAGTCTCCAAGTCGTGTTGTCATCGCTGTGCTTGTTTCCGTCAGCCTATCACAATGTGAGTCTTCCGACTTGGTCATTTCAAAGCATGCGCTTATCGCAGCCCTGTGCTAATTCGTAGTGCTAAGATGTGGCGTTAAATTATGAAGATAGTACCTAGGAAGCAACTATTACAAATGAATAAATTATCGATGGCATATTTTAAGTGAGACTGCATTATTCAAGCGAGCCGGGAAAGGTCTCGGAGATGCCGTGTCAGTCGCTTTCTGTCTCGCTGCATGATGAATTACCGTTAAAGACACAGTAGATGCTAGGTTGTTTACAGCTATTAAGTCAGAGTTTCCAGTGGCTCCGTATAATTGATCGTTATTTAATACCACAAGCACTGTGCAGGATGGTATATACGCAATTCTATTGGATGATTTCATACAATAGCTCTGACAGTGGATGTAATAATAAAGATGAGCATTACTCGCAGCTGGCGCCAGTAAACGTAAAAAAAATGGTCACACAAAAGTAAACTCAAAATTGTCCCAGAAAGCTAAACATAAAAGGTACAATATGCACAGATACATTAAGAGGGTCCGCAAAATCAAGGTATCTTGCAACAAATGCGCAAAAAATGTCAACGTAAAAGATTTTCAAAGCCGAACGTTCTCAAAGTTCACACAACCGAAAGTTTGCGAAGTAATACAAAGAGGTCCTGTGGCTGCAGCACCTGCTAATTCACCCACTCTATGACCAGTGTTTTACTTGATATGTTTTCATGAGTCCCTAACTTAATAGATTAACATATAATTTCATCCCTAACTTAATAGATTAACATATAAATGAGATTATAGTAAACTATATTCACATAGTCCCGAAGGAACGCAAGCTTTTCGCTATACGCAACAAATTATGGGGCATTCCACGAACAATAACAGCAAAAAAAGCCGTGGACTCGCATCAGCCATATTGCTGAAGTGTGATTTAACATTTCCCACAGCACACTTTTCTCGCTCTATCTTTACAAATTCTTGTCGGGGTTGTCTCTCAATAAAAAATACTATCATTGCAGTGAAGCTCAAGAGCGTCAGCGCATTGCCCAGACAAGACGATCAAGACGAAACTGTGGTTACCATAGACGACATTCAGCGCATAGGCGAAGCCAACCTGGAGGATGCCACCAGAGGCTACATCGCCAGTGGAGCGGGCCGGGAGCAGACTCTGAAAGAAAACACAGCTGCGTTCATGAGGTGCCTGGTAGAAAATATATATATATATATATATATATATATATATATATATATATATATATATATATTTCAGACCGTCTACATTTTGCCCAAGTAGGCTGCGAATGAGTAACTAGGAAAGGTACAAGAAACGAATAATCACTCTAGTATGTTGAGAACTAAGAATTTTCTATCTGATCGCAGTTAAAGCACTTGGCATTAAATACACTGAGACATGTATTTATCCCGTAATCTTAATGAGGCATAATATGGGCTGAATGAGGGTAATGAATAGGAGCCACAACAGATAATACGTACATACATGTGGAAAACTCTTTTGAGAGCAAGGTAATGGTTGTAAAGCTTAGCTAACTGGACGCTTTGGCAGCCGCGATGGGTCGCAGAAGCAACGTATTCGCTGTATGGTGAAATAGCGCACTTTGGATGGGAACAAAGGGGACAAGAAGGACACGACACTCGCTACTAATGGTTGTGGACTAAAAGTCCTTCTTTTCCTCTTTGTCCCCGTCCAAAGTGCGCTACTTCACCATACGGTATAATGATCAGTCACCAACTAGCTCAGCTCTCAAACATTTGAACTTCAACGTATTTGCACCGTAGCTTGCCTTTGCGTATGTTACAAATTATATGCGTGGAATATGTGTATTGCAGATACATACTTCACTCCATCTTTTGTACTGTTGTGTACACAAATCAAACTTGACAGCTCTTCTCTGCATACATACATGCAGCATTGAATAAGAACTAAAAATTATTGCAGAAGCCACTATTAAATATATAAAAAAATGCGTAATCTCTCCGTAAGCAAATGCAAATAATTGCAGTGTAATGTGTAACAGATAAGTCTTACATTGGCATGAGAAAAATGACATGCTGTGGAGCACGACACCTTGCGACTTTCTACAAATCAGCAGTAGGTTTCTGTCCTATATTATCGTAAAATAAATGAATTTTCTTCATTTCAATACTGCAATGGCCATTGCTTTCGATGATACCTTGACCATGCTGTAAAACTTGGAATAGAACTTGCCAAACCAAAAAATATACAGCTATGAATGAAATAAAATGAATAAAATATTTTGCTGCATTTGTTCTGCTGTAGTGAGGAAATACCTGTTGTGATAGAAAAAAAAGTCTCTTATTTCTTCTATGCAGGCTTCGCTTCAGGCCACGGTCCCTTGTGGATGTGTCGAAGATTCACACTGCTACTACAGTGTTAGGGCGGAAAATATCGTTTCCTGTGGGTTTCTCCCCTTCCGCTGCACATATGATAGCACATGAAGACGGAGAATTCGGAACTGCAAAAGGTAAGTGAACCACACTAGCTTACCCATCCTTGTTAGTAACTGTGAGAAATGTCCAGGCAGAAACTGTGCTCCTGATATCGCTACTATTGCCTGTTTTAACGGGCGGCAAAATAACTTGGCACCCGCTATGAAGTTTAGCAAGGAGAAAAAACGTTGCCGTCTCCGACACTTAGTCCCCAACGTGGGACTAAGCCGGGTGCGCGACATCGTCGCGTCCTGCTGCACCAAATGAATGTTGTTTTCATTCATTCATTCATTCATTCATTCATTCATTCATTCATTCATTCGTTCGTTCATTCATTCGATATTCATTAAGTAGTGCATTCGGCAGTAGAATCTTATCAGAAATGGCTAAGCTGAATATGGCGATTGTCATTACCACGCATCTTATTCAGTTTCTTGATAGATATCTGTTAAAAGCTCCCATCCTACATTTATGCAGTTTCAAGACACACAAATATGCTTCAAATAGGATGAAACTTTCTTTTGTGAGTTCCCTGTCCACAATTGATACTGCAAGAAGTCTGTATTACTGACCTGCTGCTACTTTTTGTTGCTACAGTTTTATCAATATTAACTTCCTGATAGTGTCGATAAAGTTTCACAAAAGCTTACCCATAACTTAGGTATATTGTTTAATCTGCTTCGTAACGGTAGACCTGCGTCGCACTTTGGATTAATTGTTTTATCCATCAAATAGTAGAAATAAAACAAACAAAAATGGCTTTTTAAAACGAGTGCACTTCCCGACACTGCTAACAGACTCAACTCCATCAGATAGACACAATGTAAAATACACCTTTTATATAGCTAGGCTTCAAACAACTCTGCCTTCAGTTCAGAGCATTTTTTTTTTGTTTGTTTGTTTGTTTTTCCTTCTGTTCTATGGCACGTGCCCACTCTGGGGGATGGGCCAAGAAGGCGTAGTTGAAATTTAAAAGGTTATTCGAAGAATGCTAAGTGGTTAAAAAATAATAATAAAAAAAGAGAAGAAATTGCAATAATAAGTAATACATCAAATTAAGACTTCAAAAATTATGCTATTGAGTTCGTAGTTCAGAGTACGCCGCCTCTCGTGCACTCGCGCTCGTCTTTCTTCTCGATTTCTTGACCCAGCCTGGAACGTGCCAATGCACCAAACAGTGCATCATGACGTAGTCGGTATTTTGCCTTCGGGAGATATTCTGGACACGCGGCATTTAACTGGTACATACCATCCACGAAGCAAGTGCTATGTGCCATCAATAGCCAGCCAGTGTGGGAAGGTGCGTAACTGAAGGATAGCCAATCGCCAATGCATCTTTGACCTTGTCGCTATTTTGCTAACAATATTGCTGGCAGTGCAAAGGTCAACCTGGACATTCTGTAGCGTGCTGGTGGCTTGCATCTCCGCGTTTGGAAAGAGTGAATACTATGAAGAAGGAATAAAAAAATAGTGGAAGCTTAGCACTTGTTCCGTGCGGTTCTTCTGTAGTCGGTCGTCCACGCTACTAGACGCACTGCAGTAAATTCTGTGCGCTGTTCTACGAATTCCTCATGGCACTATGATGCAAGCAGTAAAAGTGTCGGTTGATAAAACCATTTTGGTGAAAGATCCCGAACTTCCGCGGGGCAAGTACCAAAAGATCGTCCAGAAGCCAGCTCATTACGACCTCTTATCCTGCAGCGGCACGGGACGCGGGCACCGTGATGATTCTGAGCGCCATGAGCACAGCCTCGTTGGAAGACGTCAGGGCCAGTGCACCGGACTGCCTTCTGTGGCAGCAGATATACATATTCAAGAACCGCTCCTTGACCGAGTCCATCATCAGGAGGGCGGAGCATCAGGGCTTTGCTGCCATTGTGGTCACCGTGGATTCGCCCGTCGAAGGACAGTCTGCATTCATCACCAAAAATATGTTCGATCTTCCGGAAGGCCTCAGGTGGGAACATCCTGCGCGATGACACATGCGCTACTATGAAATGCATAAGCAAAATAACTTCATCAAAAATAATTTTGTGCTCTTGGTCCCAGAAAAGTTACATGGTTGCATATGAATTTTCCTCAGAGGTGTCGAAGGCTAAAGCCATCTTCTCTTTTTCTTCTTAGTGGAACTGTATTCACTCCTCCATCCCCTGAAAGCTTTCTGCACTGCACCCGGGATCAGCCCTATTTTTGACCAATTGACGATGTCAGGTTATTACGTCAGCATCTGACAACACGTTATGTGGTCTCATGGCGACGTAACCATAACGTGACGAATTTGGGCGACCTGCGACGCCATTCAGTGCGTTCTTATCATGAGTTTATTTTTTGCATTACGCATGTTGACGGCTACATGCCGATGCTCACCTTACGCGTTTTGATGAGACTACTAAGGTTTTCGCAATTAATATTAATTACACTTCTATTTAACTCATTAAGGCCCAGTGTACTTTACAAAGTACACTTCCTTTCTCGGGAATAAAAAATACACAACACAATATACTGATCTCGCTCATTGGAATTTCAGACGCGAAAGGTTGCAGCAAGATAACCCTAACTTTGCATATTGATTGAGTTATATTTTTTCTGTTCAATGAGTCGTTAAACTTTAGCAAAACGAGAGCCCGTCAAACGCACGCGGTCAGCACTCCTTTTTATACATTTCTTTCATGTTTTGCAGTTTCTATGCTGCAAGAAACGGATGGCTTGTGCTTCCAGCAAGAACAAAATAATCCCTGCACAGCGTGAGAAGTGTATAGAGTGCATGGTTTTGCCCTCTGAGGTGTAATCAAATGTGGGTGTACTTTGTACAGTCGTACAATGGGACTTCGTGGGAGCACACATGTGCCTATCGTTGTGCGTTGCCTCAGAGATTCAACCAGCTATTTTCTTTAGAAGAATGGCTGTTTTTTCGGTTATTTGAGACTCACGAAGGCTGCGACAGATGCCGCTGTAAATATACGAGAACCCGTTGATGTTTTCATTGTCGCTTCTGACCCTAACCATATAAACTTAGGAGGAAGAGGGGTCATGGCGATGGTACGAATGGATGCTCTCTGCCAACAATAAAAAACATGGAAGAGTTTGAGACCCCTGCACTACACGTTATAACGATGAAGTATAAGCGCGTTCCAGTATAGTGGAATGTACCCGGGGAATACAGTTTCTGCTTTGATCCAGGAAGCAATTTTTTTGTTTCGTAAAGATCAAAGGCAAAAGCATTGTTGCTATGCTGACAAACGGCAACACAGTAGTTTCTATGCTGTCTCAACCAGGTGGCCATTCACTGAAAAAAAAAACGTAGTGCCAATTACCAACCCTCTTCAGCAGCTGTAACAATGGCATGAAAGGGGCTGAGCTCTACGATCATGTTGCGAATAACTACAGATATTTCATCCCTGAGAAAAAGTGGTACCAGCCCCTATTTACCCAGTTGATAGAAATGGCCGCAGACAACGCATACAGGGTCTGCTACTGTACTTGGGGTTTCAGCAGGCCCTCTACGCCGTTGACTATGGTCCTTTAGTCGCATCATAGCAAGACACTCACTGGGCCTTGTTGTACCCAACAGAAGTATCAAGAGCTCGCTAGCGTCCACTGTGCTTGCTATTACACTTTATCCATAGGGACATTTTCACAAGAAGTTTGGAAAACTAATTCAGGAACGTCACAATACATTGAAATGTTGTTGCAAGAAGCGTGACGTTCACGCCTTTCCATAAAGCGATGGTACTTCAATAAGTTGCATGGGCCAAGATAACTTTGGTATTCGGTTTGGCAAGAGCCTAGCGCACTCTCCATTCTCGCATCACACCAGCACATCACACCATCACACCTATTGCTATGTCGAGGGCTCTGCGTACGTTCTAAAGTACAGTATCATAACTTTTGCAAAAATTCATGATACTCTATGAAAATTTGCACGTGTTGTTTTCTATTGCATTTAATTAAATATGCGTAATCTCAATAAAATAAATCAGTACTTTTTTCGTGCGCCTTAATGCGTTAAACCACTAGTGGATTCTCTCAAGAGAAAGCGCCAAGGAACAATTCTGAGAGGCGTCCTAACTTTGAGTACCCCATTTGTGAGTTACTGATGTTTTATGAGGCTGACAACATCAAGTGCTTACGAAAATGCAGCTTTTAAAATAAGCAGCTCTAATTGGTGGATTTATGCTTAACGGTGAAAATAAAAGTCCGCCTAGAAGAGTGAGGCTTCTGCTGCTTTCTGCTATGCTGCGCGAGAGTGCACAATGTTACATACGTGAAAATACATTACCCAGTGCTTTTGCCTGTATCGCACATATGAGCCATCTGAACGAGTAATCAAGATACTTAGGAGCATTAAGTGTTTTACATTATTTTTTGTGTGTTCGTGGTAATACATCCAAGCAAAAAATTATTTTTCTCTACATATTGGCACATTTGTTAAATTATATAATACTTGCATACATGAAATTCGTCTTGTACATGAAAAAGTGTGGCTGTTTCTTGTAAAACGCCCTATGACTGGTAAAATGGCGAGCCGCAGCGGAAACTTTTATTGCTTATTTCTACGCGCCTTTGGAAATCAACGACGAAGATCTTGAGAAAATTTAAAAGATACATTTATATTGAAAAAAACGGTATGTTTTGGATGAATATAGGTACTTACGCTGCTTTAAACAAACAGATCATTGTGTCAAATACACCTGTCATTAGAGATCACACTACTAAAACTAGCAATTGTTCCGTGTACGAATACAACCGATGAGCGAAGTTCTTTAGCAATGGGACGCACGCGGCGTTCAGCGCGCGAGGCGTTTCATTCTTCAGACAACGGACCAACCACTGGACGGACGACAGGGTGAAGCGATGGTTTCGCGCGTTCGTCCAGTTTTAGGGGGAGAGGACAGAGTCGAAGAAAGAGAGAGAGGGAGACTAATCTGCCCCTCTGTTTCGCACGATTTCGTATTCTCGCGCTCAGCCAAAGCTCAGCGGATCGCGCAGACGCCATCCGCGTTCCAGAGCTTATAAAGCTCATTTATCCTCCCGCGTGAGGGGGGAGACGCCACAGCTGGCACCGTGCCAGGGAGCTTCAACGGTGACGGCGACGGCGGGGTGCCGGCCTAAGGAGCTTCGCTCCTAATAATAATAATAGTTGGGATTTTGCATGCCAAAACCACGATAATCTTATGAGACGTCGCAGTGGAGGGCTCCGAAAAGTTCTGCCATCTGGGATTCGTAACGTGCACTTTAATCACTCTATACGGACATCTAGCATTTCGCTTCTATCGATATGTAGGTCAATAACGATTAGCTTGACTTGGTCATAACAACCTAAACAGTGATAAAAAAATTCGAGAGATCTTAAGCATTGCGGGAATAGATGTAATGCGAAGCCGCCAGCAGGGAGCTGCATACATCGTCGTAGTTCTCTTGGAGACGAAGGAAGTCATTCATATCATGACACCCAGTTCACCATCGCATGTCGGTCATGCAAGCATGCACGTAAAACCTGCTATATATTATGTTACTAAAGCGTATATTATGGTATTTACGATGCATGGCCTATCATTTATGATTGTCACGAACTCATGTCATACCACACCAATTTTGCTATATACACAATTTAAAAAACGGCCGAAAGCGCCCCAAGATTGTATCAAGGAAACCATGCCATACATGAAATGCATATCAAGATTTGTGTTTTAAGACCTCTTAATTTATGTTAGTCACACAGGCATGTCTGTGAATATCAAATTTGGTGCATATCAAGCAAGCGTAACAGCCGTGAGCGCACCATGAGCGCGGCATGTAAATCATACCGTAAATCACATGTATGTCACTATTTTCATCTTACCACTTGTCCCGTTGTGTTCGCCATCCAGTCACGTCATACAGCACCAATTTTGGTGTATATAAAGGCTAGCGAAACGGCCACGAGTGCACCATCAACGTGGCTTGTAAAGTATGCCGTACGTGACAAGAATTTATTTTGCACGTTACCCCCCTGTCACTTATGTTCGTCGTGCAGTCGCGTCACACAATAACACTTTTAGTGTATATCGAGCCACTAAAACGGCCGCGAGCTCACCATGAGCGTCGCCAGGTAAATCATGACTACATGACATGCAGATCATTAATTTTGATGTTTTCCGCCCGTCATTTAAGTGCGCCTACAGTGTCGTCGTTCAATACCAGTTTCGGTGCACATCAAGCAAGCCAAATGGCTGCCAGCGCACAATGAGCGCGTTATGTAAATCATATCGTACATGCTTAGGGTAAGGTGGGGCAAAATGAGACAAAAATTTGAAAATAGTGAATATTAATTTTTATTTCACTCGTTACCCTTAAACTTCAATGCAGAAACTTTCCTTTGGGTACAAAGTATGTGCTACATAAATATGACCATGTTGCCAATGTCAAAAAGTTTATTTTAAAAAGAAATAAAAAAAATGCGCCAGATGTCTCATTTTGCCCCAACCTGCGGGGCGAAACGAGACAGTGTGAAAAAAATTTCATCCCTTCAGTTTTTGCCGTGGAAGCACTTGAAATTAAACTCCGTGGACCCTCACGCAGCCTTTATGACCCCAGTCACTGCACTTCACGCATTGAATCCAGACAAAAACCTGCGCTGTTGTGCTCCAAAACTCCTTGCAGATCAAACACCACCAGTCTTTCTTTGTGCTATTGTTGTATTTAGTTCAACGTTAACGATTGGACGCTAGATATACTCTGACGGATCTTCTTCGCCTCCTATTGCCGTTTTGGTGCAAAACTGCACGGGCGTTTCGTGGCTTTCAACTTTGTCAGCCGGGCTTCGTGAGGCGAGGAATTTGAAACTGTGCTAGATTTGGATTTTCTAGCCCTTGTCTTTTTTAATTTGGTATTGAAGGAATCTCAATAAAACTCGATCCCAAGACGTGTTTGCGAACGGCTTAACTTACAGAGTCTTCCAATTTCGCATTCGCCTCTTTTAAGAGCATCCTTGGGAACGCGGAAAAACCTCGTTGCAGCGCAAATGGAGTGACTGTCCTGAACAGCAATCAGTGCTTTTTCACGTCGTTTTCCTCCCAGGAAGCTCTATATGATATCCTATTGCCGTCCGAACCCTCATAAACAAATAAATATAATATATAATGAGTGTAAGTAAATGGTTCACTTAATAAGACACTCTCTAAGGCAATTCAATGTCTTTTTGTCGCGTTTTGCCCCCCCCTCACATGCCCGAATTCAAAAAAATTTTCCGCTTTGGCCCCGGGCACCAAATGAACTAAAATTTTGGTAGTATGTAGCTAGTAGTATAAAGTAACAAGATAAATACTTACGTTGTCTTACTGACGCCAGAGTAGCTTCATGCACGGATCCAGAAATTTGACCGAGAAGAATTTCGCCCCTTTTTGAGGGGTCACGAACACACCGACACCAGCCGCGCAATTTTTCCCACGCGAACGCTGTGAGCAATCATCAACTTTTATACATAAAAAGGTGGACAACTACCAGCACCTCTCGCTGAATTATAGAAAGAAAGAAAAGTACTTTCTGTATTAGCTATAGAGGTCGGCAAAGCCAAAATGTCGCGTTTTGCCCCGTGTCTCATTTTGCCCCGCCTTACCCTAATAGTACGTTATGTTGGGCCAGTTGGTGCATCGTTATTTGAAATACGTGGCGCAAGGTTACTACAAGGAAGAGACAAGAAGAGACAGAAAGAACGCCAGCATGGCCAAACGAGGGATGAGCAGGACCAAAAAGCATTAAGACGTCGTGGGGTAGTAATCCTCTTCCTTGTAGTAACCTTGCGCCACGTATTTCAAATAACGATGCACCAACTGGCCCAACATAACGTACTATTAAGCTTCATTTCTTCTACAAGGGGCCCTTTCCGGTCTGTTTCACCTTTTAGTCAGGCTCAGGACTATGTGCGCTTGATCGCTTTTGCTTCTTGCCGTGCTAGGTTTATTGGTTACTGCTTAAGAAAAGGATTACTACCCCACGACGTCTTAATGCTTTTTGGTCCTGTTCATCCCTCGTTTGGCTATGCTGGCGTTCTTTCTGTCTCTTCTTGTCTCTTCCTTGTAGTAACCTTGCGCCACGTATTTCAAATAACGATGCACCAACTGGCCCAACATAACGTACTATTAAGCTTCATTTCTTCTACAAGGGGCCCTTTCCAGTCTGTTTCACCTTTTAGTCAGGCTCAGGACTATGTGCGCTTGATCGCTTTTGCTTCTTGCCGAGCTAGGTTTATTGGTTACTGCTTAAGAAAAGGATTACTACCCCACGACGTCTTAATGCTTTTTGGTCCTGTTCATCCCTCGTTTGGCCATGCTGGCGTTCTTTCTGTCTCTTCTTGTCTCTTCCTTGTAGTAACCTTGCGCCACGTATTTCAAATAACGATGCACCAACTGGCCCAACATAACGTACTATTAGGCTTCATTTCTTCTACAAGGGGCCCTTTCCAGTCTGTTTCACCTTTTAGTCAGGCTCAGGACTATGTGCGCTTGATCGCTTTTGCTTCTTGCCGTGCTAGGTTTATTGGTTACTGCTTAAGAAAAGGATTACTACCCCACGACGTCTTAATGCTTTTTGGTCCTGTTCATCCCTCGTTTGGCCATGCTGGCGTTCTTTCTGTCTCTTCTTGTCTCTTCCTTGTAGTAACCTTGCGCCACGTATTTCAAAAAATTTCAAGTATCGTACATGACATGCACGTCATTATTTTAATATTAGGCTTGTCAGCTACGTTCGTCATACAGTCACGTCACAGAGGACCGATTACGGTGTATATCAAGCTCGCGAAAGAGCTGTGAGCGCACAATGAACGGTGCATGTAAATCATGCCGCACGTGACATGGATGTCATGATTATTACACTAAAACCTTTCATTTATGTTCGTCGTTCAGTAATGTCACATAATGCTAATTTTTGTGTATATCAAGTAAGCGTAACTTTGACGAGCTTCCCATGACCTGGCAGGTAAGTCATGGTGTACATTGCATGTGCATCGTTATTTTCATGCCAGCACCTGTCATACTGCTTGTCGTACCGTCAAGTCGCGCAGTAGCAATTCTGGTGTATTTCAAGCGACGAAATCGGCTGTGAGCTCACCAAGAGCGTGGCATGTAATCGTGGCGTACACGACACGCATGTCATTGTTTTCATTCTGACAACTGTAATATGTATTCGTCATACAGTCACGTTGCGTGAGTGCAAATTTCGTTGCATCAAGCATGCGCAACAGCCGCGAGCTCACAGTGATCGGGCATGTAATTCATGGAATATATGACATGAATTTCATTATTTTCACGCTAGCTCATGTCATTTATGTTCGTCATGCAGTCACGACGCCCATGGCCACTTTCGTTGAATAGCTATTACTTTGTACGGCCGCAAGCCCCCGAGACAATATCCTGCAAATCATGTCATACATGACATGTGTGTCATGAGTTGCATATTAGAACTTGTCACGTATGTTCGCTATACATTCTTGTCGTTACATTGAAATCTTGGTACATATCAAGTTAACAAATCAGACGCAGGAGCCCCAGGGACGCGTCAAGTAAATCATGCAGATGATGGCACGCATGTCATGATTTTCATGTTGTGACCTGTCATTTCCGTTCGTCATACAGTCGTGTCATGCCATACCAATTTGGGTATACGACGCATTAACGATACGGCCACTGCAGCACAAAGTCACCGGCGGATAGATAGATAGATAGATAGATAGATAGATAGATAGATAGATAGATAGATAGATAGATAGATAGATAGATAGATAGATAGATAGATAGATAGATAGATAGATAGATAGATAGATAGATAGATAGATAGATAGATAGATAGATAGATACGCTCAGAGTCGCAGAAGCTCCCTAAGAAAAGCTTCGCATTTAATAACTCAAGGCAATTCTGCAGGCACGAAAAGAGAGAATAAAAGAAACGAACAAGTCCTAACTCCTTTGAATACATGTCATTTTGTCTATTATCGTCGCAAAACATTCCTATTGTACTGCTCTTGAGACCACAAGGGCGAACGCTTAAAAACTCGCGTAACCGTGTTTTCTCAAAGCATACCAGTCACATGACGGGTTCGCTTCTCATTAATTGAGTACTCATGAATACATGCACCACGTTGCCCTTCACCGTGACGCATGGAACTCCTGCAATATTATCAAAATTTGTAGAACTTAAAGTACGACTATTGAAAACTTCTCGAGTTTCTCATACCGTAAAGGCTGTATAATAAAGAGTACGTAAAAACATGGCACAGAGTTTCTTGCAGCTTCCCTTGGCATGTTAAGTGTCGTGACGCAGCTGTTAGTGTAATCTTTCCCGGGAGCAGGCCATCGTTTCACCTGTAGTCGCGACGGTCTGCATATGAAAGGAGGTCTGAATAATTTTTTGAGTTCTCTAATCACATCTGTGGCCCTATGAATGTCTAAATAATTTGTACAATGTTTAAACTCTAATATTGGTGAACATAATTCAGCAACAGTAAGCATAAATGTATTATGTAGCTTTGTTGGAATGCGTGAATTAGTGTCATGCATAACCTTTACAGAGCACTGGTACTGAATCACTGCATAAGAGCGTCTCAGAGCTTATCTTGTAGTGCTTAAAATACTGACGCAGCTCTTCGTATATGTACAGTTACATAGTAGGACCTCATTCTCTCACATACGATGCACTGTCGATGAAACAAGTTGCCCGTTATATTGCGCAGGTTTGCAAACCTGGAAGCATCATGGCCCGGTAGATCATTCACGTTCGATGGTTCCAAGGAAAACTCCATAGCAAGACTGCTGTCATCATCGGTGACGTGGGACGATTTCCGATGGCTGCGTTCCATCACGACACTTCCACTTGTAGCGAAGGGTATCCTGACCGGTAAGGATTATCTCAAGGAGTAACTGACAGTTTGGGTAGCCTTCGGTGTCAGCACTAACATGGTTTACGGCAGCGAAATTTCTCCCCTCAAAGCGTAATGAGCATGCCAGTGGACACGAAAAGTGAAGTAAAATGTTGCAAAGTGGTCACTTTTTCCAAACTTATTTTTTTTTTCATGTTTGATCTTGCGTGAGCTGCATGGGAATAGCACTCCACCGTGCACGCAAGCCAACATCTTATCTCTTTGGATGTCCATATTTTTGAGGCATCGAGACCAAATTCATTATAACGCTGCAGTACCGTATACGCCCGATAAGGAAAGAGTGAGACGAGCAAGCGTGTATAACTCCGCTAGCATTCGCTGCAGACTCGTTCAGAACTGCAACGCTACAACTAATTTCGAGGTCTCGGTGGTTTAGGGACCCTTTCTCGACTGAAGGCAAATGCCATATCTCTCCGTGCAATCAGGCATACAGCATAGAGCTCAGTATTCATTTCAATAAAGAAAACACCGAAACAAACACCAAAAACAGCATGATGGACGATAAGGCGCCTGTGAACAATGCATCACCATCACACGCGTTCCCGGTAAAGATTTGGTTGCAGCTGCCTTGCTTTTCCCACGAGGGCATCGAATGACGTCAAAGGGAGCTTCCTTCTCCCCTCGTGCGTTTCCCGCTTTCATACCTGTACGAGTAGTTGAAACATGTCCCACCCTGCCTCGGTTATATGGAATCCTGTCCTGCGAAATTAAAACCTCTGGTTAAAGACCTAATCACGCATATAAAGCGACACATACACATAAGATGAATCTCGTGCGAAAGGGGTTCATTGAAAATGTCAACATAAGCCATTGTCATGTACTCAGTGAGCAAACTTGGTAGAAAATTTGGCCTAGAACATGGTTCCTTCCGGGACATATACAAAGTGCTCTAATTAGTGGAACAAGGGCGACTGAAAAGAGTATTTTTCTGAGTTAAATGCTCAATATCAAAAATATGAGCCATATACGCTGTCATGCTTGTTGGCTTTCCTGGTAACTCCACGAAGTTCACATGGGTGTGGACGGATCCACTGTGTTACCAATACGGAGTCATATACAGCATGAAATAAACAGAGTGTCCAGGATACATTCGACGATACTAACAGTTAATTTTGAATATAACTCTCGCAGTGACACGCAATAATTCAGGTTGATGAGGAAAGACTAATTCCATAAGTACCGCATACTTTCCGCCATTTACCCAACATGGAGGGAGAGCGCATAAAAAATACAGAAAGGTCGGAGCATGACTTGACTTAAGCAAAAATAAATAATTGTCATGATAAGCAACGATGCTTTAATTGATTCAAATAAGTGGAAGATACAAGGACGCAAAGATAGTTTCGACACCTCGAGGCGAAGTACTCAATCACGCATTTTTTCGTATGTGGCATCTGAGTCTCTTGCGCGGGACACGAAGTTAACCCAAGACATGCAGTAGGGCACAAGAAAACCGACGTGCGGGTGGCTCTACAACACACACAATTAAAGGATTAGGGTGGCCACCAAAATTTTTATCGCGATTGCGTTAAAGAGCTCGTTTCGCAGAAATTCCGGTGTCGGCGTCGGTGTCGGCGTTGGCGTCGGCGTCGTTGGTTGTGAGCGAAAAATCATCTTGTCCGTGACCGAAAAATCGAGAAATATGCAAATAAAATAAATAATCTAAATTTCCGGGTCCTAGTGAGGATCGAACCCGGGCCGTCTGCGTGGGAAGCAGGTGTTCTACCACACAGCCATGCCTCTGCTCGGAAATACAGTGAAAATAACTTCCTCTGCTTGGAAATGCAGTGAAAAAAATTGGGGGGACCCTTAAGCTTCGCCTTTAAGAGTTGAACGCGATAACGATATCCTGTCCCTAGCCCGTACTTCAATCCCTTAGTGCACACTATGTAATGCGTGGCATGCTTTAAACCACGAGCAATTATGCGCGGTAAATGCGGGAAATGCTTTCGAAGTTGCTATTCACCCACCACGTGGTCTTAAGGAAATACGCGCAGTAACGTGTGTGCCTTTTGTAATGGGTACACGGCTTTGAACCACGAATGTCGTTATGATATTCACATTCTCTGACGCCCGATGGCTATGCACACTTGTACCACGCAATATTACTGCGGTATTACATGTTGTATTGTGACGCCTGTATACAGGACGTGCGTGTTTGCAAAGCATGAAAGTTATTTTCACTGCAATTCCAAGCAGAAGAAGTTATTAGATGTGAAGCATCTGATGGCGAAGCTTAATCCGGTGGTGGTGGTGGTGTGCCGGCGTGACCACCCTTACTGCGCATGCGCAAACCCTTTCAAAAAAAATAAAATAAAAAACCTTCTCTCCCCCCTCTCTCTCCTCTAGGCATCCCTCCCCGCGGCAACCACACCCTCACTGCGCATGCGCCTCCCCACCTCTCTCCCCCCTCTCCTCTAGGCATCTCTGCCCGCGGCGTCCACGCTCCTACTGCGCATGCGCGTCCCCGCTCTCTCTCCCCTCCTACGCTCCCCCCTCTCTCCTCTAGGCATCCCTGCCCGCGGCGTCCACACTCCCACTGCACATGCGCGTCCCCCCCCTTCCCTCTCCTCTCCTACGCTCCCCCCCTCTCTCGCCTCGCGACACGGACGCAGGCAGCGTCTGCTAGCGAGTTTCTTGGTTGAAAAAACCGACTGCTCGCGCTACAGAACCGTTCACTGGCCACCCCGCATATATGGCAATGTATCTTGACCTCCAAGGTGGTGCCGGTGGGAGATTTCTCCTGTGCGCTGTTGAACAATAAAAATTCGCAGCGTGCGCGTTAACTAAAAGCGGAGTGCGGGTCTCTGTGTCCAGTCCGAGTCTTCTGTCTCTCATTGCCCATTAGCAGCGATTGGCATGTTCCAGTAGGAAACACTGCTCCATCACTGCCTGCTTTGCGCCTCCCCAGTTTTCTCTCCTGCGCAACGCTGCGATGAGCGCCAGCGTCAACGCCGCCGCCAGTGTAAGCGTTAGCGCCCGCTGCTTCACATCTATACATGGTTCCCTTTAGCGGGAGATGGTGTAATTTTTTTTTATATGCAATCGCAAGCAGAAGCGTGGCTGCGTGGTAGAACACCTGCGTGACACGCAGACAACCCGGGCTCGATCCTCATTCTGACCCGGAAATTTTTATTATTTATTTTATTTTCATCTGTCTCGATTTTTCGGTCACGGACAAGATGATGATTTTTCGCTCACAACCAACGACGCCGACGCCGACGCTGGAATTTCTGCGATACGAGCTCTCTAACGCTATCGCGTTAATAACTTTCATGCTTCGCAAACGCAAGCGCCCTTTATATAGGCGTCGCAATATAACATGTAATATCCCAGGAATGTTGCGCGGTACAAGCGTACATTGCCATCGGGCGTCAGAATATGCGACTATCATAACGATTTCGTAGTTTAAAGCTGGCCACCCATTACGAGCGGCACACACCTTACTGTGCGTATTCCCTTAACACCACGTAGTGGGTGCATACGAAGTATGCAGTAAGTGGTTGAAGTAGGCACTCGGGACAGGATATCGCTATCGCGTTCAACTCTTAAAGGCGAAGTTTAAGGGTCCCCCCATTTTTTTTTTCACGAATCGATAGGACGTAAATTGGTGCATGGCAGTACTAGGCAGTTATACAAAATCTGTGTACAACGTCAAACAAAAACTTCAAAGAAAAGCTTCAAACAAGAACTGAAATTACTTGTGTTCTTTTTTTTTTTTCAGCTGAATCGGCCCTTGAAGCTTACAGAAATGGCGCGTCGGCAGTGCTGGTTTCAAACCACGGAGCAAGGCAGCTCGACGGTGATCCCGCCACGGTGAGAGACTGGTTGTATTTAAACTTTGATTTCTGTTCAAGATGCTGAAAGACAAGGACCCTTTGCTGCGCGAGTGGCACGTCAGTTGAGCAACACCACGTTTTCTACCTGAACAAGAGAAAATTATCATAAATATCGGCACAAATGAAATAGCAGATTCTGATGGTTTTTTTTTTTTGTTTTTTTTTTATGTGGGCTGCTATGGCCCCTAATGTTTCCGATGGATCAAAAATCGGGCAAGTAATACGCAAGATATTCCATGCGTAATAGTAATAATACCTGGAGTTTCACATGCCAAAACCACCATACGATTATGAGGTTCGCCATAGTGGAAGGCTCCGGAAATTTTGAGCGCCTGGCGTTCCTTAAAGTGCACTGACATCGCACAGTACACGGGCCTCAATTATTACGCCTCCACGAAAGGCGACCACCGCGGCGAGGATCGAACGCGTGATTTCGGGTCAGCAGCCGAGCCCCATGACCACTGTTCTACCACGACGGACAAGGTTTCTGTTCAGGATGATGTGAATGGCGCAAGAACGAGGAAAAGTAGAACTTGGGCACAGTATATTACATGACTTCCAATACTTGGTGATGAAGGCACAGTCTTGAAGTCTTTTACTTGCCTGTTCTGTAAAAGTTGTCCGACAATACCAAGCTTAGAAAAAAGAGTGAATCCAATGAATGGGCTGGGCCTACATTTAAAGCAAGGATATCTGACCCAGGCCAATGTTCGCAGAAGTTTATGCACTGAACCGTCTTTTCAACACCCCTGTAATGGTTTTTGAATAGTTAAAGGGAAAATGAACAGAGTGCACGCAACAAAAATTGTAAGCATTCTCTGACAAAGTTACGAATATTTCTTGTTTCGACCCTGGCATCAGGTTAACAGCTGTCTTACATAAATGGCGACAGATAGTCGTAAATATTAAGAGACGTGAAACTATGATGAAATAAATATCTACTGTTTCGGTGTACAGTATGTAAACGTGCATTTACAGATTCGGATGTTTAACAGGCCCAGAGAAACAAGTTCTAACAAGTAAAAAAACATGAAACGTGATTTTAAAGTGATGCCTCGTTCGCTGCTATAAGCTTGTTCAACTTTTGGTCATAGCCAAGTGCCGCCTTCATTTGATTTAGTGGCACTTGCGCTCGACAAAAATGTTAATGAGGAACAATTCTTCACAACAGTTCATTGTACTGAGTCATGGAATGCGTATCAGCACCGAGACGCCGTGACAATAGGTTCACGGACGTTGTGAGCAGAAAATGTAACTGGATAGACTGGTGGCTTGGGCATGTTATTCATTCAAATGATTGCATGAGCCAGTTGAAGGAGGACACAGGCGAGCGCACGTCAAAGGCCCTGACTTCTAGAAAATGTCAGCGCCCGTAATCTACCCTCATCCATTTTCTCGTCTAAATTGCACTCTGTAATCATGTCGATAGAAAATGTAACAGCGGAACGATACATAATGGAAAATATAACCACACATTTATATTACTGTCTCCAAAACAAAACACAAACATTAGGCTTTGCATAAAGAAGTTCTTGTTAACACTTGTGCTGAGATTCACTTATTATGATTGAGGTAGCTGAACATCTTCATGTTTGTCCTCTAAGAACAACATATTTCTTTCACTCTGCAGAGTGTGCAGTGAACATGTAAGCCTGCACACTTTATACGCCTACTTAATTTACAGATTGAGGCACTACCTGAAGTGGTTGTTGCCGTTGGTGACCGGATGGAAGTCTACCTGGACGGCGGCGTGCGATCTGGAGCCGATGCTGTGAAGGCAGTGAGCATTGGTGCCCGAGCAGTGTTCGTCGGCAGGCCAGTGCTTTGGGGGCTTGCTTACAACGTATGCATTCTAACTTGTTGTCCTCAAGTGTTTATGCAAGTGGCATGAGTTGCTCGCTGGTGGTTGGCATATGCGGATCGAACTGGCGCTATGACAGGTGTTCCTCTACCAAACAGTCCCTTTTAGATGTGAAGCATCTTATGGCGAAGCTTAATCCGGTGGTGGTGTGCCCCGTGACCACCCTTACTGCGCATGCGCAAACCCTTTCAAAAAAATAATAAAAAACCGCCTCTCCCCCCTCTCTCTCTCTCTCCTCTAGGCATCCCTCCACGCGGCAACCACACCCTCACTGCGCATGCGCCTCTCCTCCTCTCTCCCCTCCTACTCTCCCCCCTCTCTCCTCTAGGCATTCCTGCCCGCGGCGTCAACACTCCCACTGCGCATGCGCCCCCCCCTTCTCTCCTCTCCTACGCTCCCCCCCTCTCACGCCTCGCGACACGGACGCAGGCAGCGTCTGCTAGCGAGTTTCTTGGTTGAAAAAACCGACTGCTCGCGCTGCACAACCGTTCACTGGCCACCCCGTATATATGGCAATGGATCTTGACCTGCAAGGTGGTGCCAGGTGGGAGATTTCTCCTGTGCGTTGTTGAACAATAAAAATTCGCAGCGTGCGCGTTAACTAAAAGCGGACTGCGGGTCTCTGTGTCCAGTCCGAGTCTTCTGTCTCTCATTGCCCATTAGCAGCGACTGGCATGTTCCAGTAGGAAACACCGCTCCATCACTGCGTGCTTTGCGCCTCCCTATTTTGCTCTCCTGCGCAACGCTGCGATGAGCGCCAGCGTCAACGCCGCCGCCAGTGTAAGCGTTAGCGCCCGCTGCTTCACATCTACACATGGTTCCCTTTAGCGGGAGATGGTGTAATTTTTTTGGATCGCTGAAATCCACCGGAAATTAAAAGATCACTCATATCTTCGGCATATCTACCTAGCTGGTGGATCGGAAGTGATAGCTTTGTAAATAAGACACAAAAAAGAACGAAAAATGTTTTCAAAAGGAAAAATGCGCTATAGCGCTATAAGCATTGCAAGGCATTCCTTTGTATGAATCCTCGGACTTTTCCGTGTGATCTGGCGGATGCCGAGCGTTGTATGTACGCAGCTATAACATGGCTTTTCGGTTAACCGTATTGTTGCAGATACAGTGGTTAACTGAGATTGCTATTCATTTTCGCTGTCATTTAATAGCGTTTAATAAAATACACTCACATCTGTCTAAAAATTCTGAAAAAAAAATTACACCATCTCCCGCTAAAGGGAACCATGTGTAGATGGGAAGCAGCGGGCGCTAACGCTTACGCTGGCGGCGGCGTTGACGCTGGCGCTCATCGCAGCGTTGCGCAGGAGAGAAAACTGGGGAGGCGCAAAAGCACGCAGTGATGGAGCCGTGTTTCCTACTGGAACATGCCAATCGCGGCTAATGGGCAATGAGAGACAGAAGACTCCGACTGGACACAGAGACCCGCAGTCCGCTTTTAGTTAACGCGCACGCTGCGAATTTTTTTATTGTTGAACAACGCACAGGAGAAATCTCCCACCGGCACCACCTTGCAGGTCGAGATCCAGTGCCATATATACGGGGTGGCCAGTGAACGGTTCTGCAGCACGAGCAGTCGGTTTTTTCAACCAAGAAACTCGCTAGCACACGCTGCCTGCGTCGGCGTCGCGAGGCGAGAGAGGGGGGGGAGAGGAGAGAGAGAGGGAGGACGCGCATGCGCAGTGGGAGTGTGGACGCCGCGGGCAGGGATGCCTAGAGAAGATAGAGGGAGCGTAGGAGAGGAGAGAGAGGGGGGGACGCGCATGCGCAGTGGGAGTGTGGACGCCGCGGGCAGGGATGCCTAGAGGAGAGAGGGGGGGAGTGTAGGAGGGGAGAGAGGTGGGGAGGCGCATGCGCAGTGAGGGCGTGGTTGCCGCGGGGAGGGATGCCTAGAGGAGAGAGAGTGGGAGAGGAGGATATTTATTTTTAGTATTTTTTTAAAGGGTTTGCGCATGTGCAGTAAGGGTGGTCACGCCGCACACCACCACCGGATTAAGCTTCGCTATAAGATGCTTCACATCTAAAAGTTGTGGATGCGGAGACTATTTCACAGCGTCTGTAGCATGCAGCATGGCTTCCTCTTTCGCGTTCATCTTGGCTTACGTATAGTAGTCCATACAGATACCTTCAAATATTTCGCGTTTATTTAACAGCGGTAAATATAGGATGGGTATGCCAGGAGCAGTTTAACCATATTGAGGAACAGTGTGAACGCTCGGGCTTTCTTGCACCACCGCCGAAACTATGCAACCCGGCAGCAACGCAGATGTGCAAGCGTTTCGCCGCTACGCATATTGATAGCCTCTTGAAACACACCAAGGGTAAGCCATGAATGACAATTGTTCTAAACATCTTCATGTTTTGATGCGCTGGTATAACACGGACAGAAAAAACGAGAAAAAACACTGGGTGATGCGTACCAACAGCCCCTATTGCAGATTTATTAGATTCCAAAAATGCATTCGAATTTGTCTAACGCCGTTTGGGCCCAGATCCAATATGAGAATCACTTTCATGCAGTGCAACAAAACAGGCAGATGATCATTTGTTCCGTTTTCATGAAACGCTGTTGTCGAGTTCAGCACTATATTTCGTAATTGTTATGTTCGTGCCCTTTTTTACCCGAATTTCTTTGGCCAGCTTATCCAACAGCTTCGTTTGATCAAGACAGTGGAATTCAACGCTTAATCAAATCTGTGTTCATGTGAATTCCAGCAATGATAAGGTTAATAGTATTGAAACCCATTTCATTTTTTTTTTAATTTATAGGGGTAAAGACGGTGTGAAGAAGGTGCTGGACATCTTGAGGAGTGAATTTAACCGCACGATTCAGCTACTTGGTAAGTGATCCTGGTACGAGATTCAGCCACGAGATACTCGTTTTCGGGGGGCGCACACTCATCCCGTTTTCTGTTTACGACACCGGGCTTGCTCCGAGCCTAAACTACCCCGCCTTTAAAAAAGAAAGTTATACCCCTGTCACACTGGAGATGTTAATATCATTAGGTTCAAATGTCGTTCGGTGCAACGAATGCCATTATACCTGTGGTGGAGCTGCGCAGGAAAAAAGTAATCTGATTCGTTTATATATCAATGCCGATAATTCAGCAAAAATGGCCGGAAAAGTTGAGGAACGTAACGATAGAGTGGTAAAAAAGTAAAGTTATTTATTTGAAAAGGCATGCGGGAAGTCGCTTTGCTAAATAAACACGCATATAAATTTTATATCGCAGAATAGGTGGCCACCATGAACCAAGACGATGCGCTTGGCCAATAGCACTGCCGATATAATGAACTGAAGTAACACGGCTGCCATAGTAGAGCCGCTGAACAATGACGCTAAGCTGCAACAAGTGATGCATTAGTTGCTTAGTTCTTGGCGTTGCGAAAAATGTGCACAAGCCAGACGAAGAGACTTGATCGTGAGATAAAAGAAGAATCAAGACGCACTGTTGAGTCTGCATGTGAAAACGTTAAGGCATGCGCGGCGTGACGAAAAAAAAAACGGGAAAGGAACATGTCGGGTCTCTTGAGGTTTTCTGGCACGCGAAGTAGCAGATGCACACGTGGTATAGTTCACGGCGCGACCGCACACTTACAAAAACACAGGGTCATCCGCATTTGTTCGCTTTAAAACACGGTCTCTCACGCGTCCATGTGGGAAAACAGCTTGCAACGGAACTGCCATAGGCCTTATGAGAGGAAACGTCTCCGCCTAGGTTCATTGCGCCCGTGGAGCTGATGCCATCGGTCAAGGCATCAGCTCTGCTTTTTATATGTGAAGCATCTTATGGCGAAGCTTAATCCGGTGGTGGTGGTGGTGGTGGTGTGCCGCGTGCCCACCCTTACTGCGCATGCGCAAACAGTTAAAAAAAAAATAAAAATAAAAACCTCCTCCTCTCTCTCCTCTAGGCATCCCTCCCCGCGGCAACCACACCCTACAATGCGCATGCGCCTCCCTTCCTCTCTCTCTCCCCTCTTACACTCCCCCCCCTCCATCCCTGCCCGCGGCGTCTAACTCCCCCCTGCGCATGCGCGTCCCCCCCCTCTCTCCTCCGCTCCCCCCTCCTCTACGCATCCCTGCTCACGGCGTTCACACTCCCACTGCGCATGCGTGTCACCCCCTCTCTCCTCTCCTACGCTCCTCTCGCCCGCGACGCCGACGCAGGCAGCGTCTGCTAGCGAGTTTCTTGGTTGAAAAAACCGACTGCTCGCGCTGCACAACCGTTCACTGGCCATCCCGTATTATAGCAATGGATCTTGACCTCCAAGGTGGTGCCGGTGGGAGATTTCTCCTGTGCGTTGTTGAACAATAAAAATTCGCAGCGTGCGCGTTAACTAAAAGCGGAGTGGGTCTCTGTGTCCAGTCGGAGTCTTCTGTATCTCATTGCCCATTAGCAGCGATTGGCATGTTCCAGTAGGAAACACTGCTCCATCACTGCCTGCTTTGCGCCTCCCCAGTTTTCTCTCCTGCGCAACGTGCGATGAGCGCCAGCGTCAACGCCGCCGCCAGTGTAAGCGTTAGCGCCCGCGCTTCACATCTACACATGGTTCCCTTTAGCGGGAGATGGTAATTTTTTTCAGAGGCGTCTGCTTTTTTCATTACGGCCGACCGCATTGGCGGCTAGTCGCCACTCAGATGGAGAGTAGAAACATTTTGCGACAGCCTTCCGGAGACCTGTCCTTGTGAAAATGAGAGGTAGCCTTGAAAAAAGCAACATTAGTAGCGTGTTTGCATGAGTGCGGGTCAAACTGAGAATGCCGAATGCCACTTTTTAAGTAGTCTATGGATTAGAGAGTATACATTCGGTTCGCCTACGACGCGGAATGTGTTTCTCGAACTCATTCCGTTAAGTCATTCGACTCTAACCATATTATATATCGCTCTGTAGTAGCCGCATAATGTCATAAGATGCAAATGTCACTCCATTCGAATGACATTAAAACGTCCAGTGAGACAGGGGTATTAGGAGCCCTTAGCCTATCGGAAAAAATGAAGGAAAGTGAAACTTGGCGTGTGGGTGCCGCAACGGCTATTTTTCTTTCTTTCTTTCTTTCTTTCTTTCTTTCTTTCTTTCTTTCTTTCTTTCTTTCTTTCTTTCTTTCTTTCTTTCTTTCTTTTTTTCTTTCTTCCTTTATTTCTTTCTTTCTTTCCTTCTTTCTTTCTTTTTTTTCTTTCTTTCTTTCTCTCTATCACACTTCACAATGCTTCACTTTAGCATATTCCTTCCTCCTTGCCGAGAATTCGACCTTTACCCACATGCTGAGAAGCACAACGCATGTGTTGCTACATGAAAGATCGACGATGCTGCTTGAAACAATCAAATGCTACCGTGATAAGCAACCATGAAATGTGACAACGGCAAATGACAGTTGGACTCAATAAATCTTCATATTTCCATATCCTAAACGCCTTATAGACGTCAAGTACACGATAGACAGAGCGTCAGCTACCGGAAAATGGCGCATGCACATGCGCCGTTTCCGGTAGCTGTTTCCGGTGCGCTTCTCGTATATGTGAGAAACTCACAGGCCAGGTCCTATTTGCGAGCACACGCGTTTACCGTACACTTGCCGCCTCAAGGTTTTCCACCAACCTAGCCTCTACGACCACCGAAATCTGTAAATCATAGATGGTTCGCTTCTAGAGGGACCGTAGCCAAGCAGACAGAGCTCAAGCGGCAACTGGTGAGCCGGGGGTATTGGCTGACGTGACTGCTACCCTCAGTGTAATAAGAAATATGTGCATATCGCAATCCGCGAACAGTTATCTAGTAAATAATTACCTGCTCAACAGAAAACCTATAGCAGTTATGTGCAACAGAAATTGGACGAAACCCAGTACTCAGCACTCGTCTAATAAAAATAAATAAAATCTTAAGTAAATAAATATTAAATAAATAAGTGAAAGGAATAAATAAGCAAACTGCTAAATAAGTAAACTAGTCAATAAATAAAAACTTACATAAGTATATTGCGCTACGTACTTCTGGCTCACGCAAATCGAAGTGGAAGTGTTTTATTCAAACAGACGCTAAATTAAAATAAAAGTCGGTAAATGTATAAATATATAACTGCATCAATGAAATAAATAATTTAGTGTGATACTCAGCTTCGCTTGTCATGTGCCTTCACAGAGCGCGATGCTAATCAATTTTTTCTACAAGATAAAAATGTCATTCTTGCTTGCAGGAGTTCCAGATGTCAAGAATTTGTGCACGGACTTTGTCGCCCGCGAAGCGAGCTACTCACAGCCACTGCACCGAAACTGCGCACCGAGACGGCCATGGAGTGATTTTGTCGAGTACGAAATTACCAAGTAGCACTGACGAGGAGTTACGAGCTTATCACATATGTCACATAAAATAATTTTTCAACTGCTTCAGCCTTTTTTTCTTTCATGAAATGAAATGAAACAAAACAGAAAAAAAATAGCCCGGCAGATCCCACAATTGTACGAATCGATGTGATGCGAAGCAGCCATCAAGGAGCAAATCATGCTGTACGGAACATGCATGTCATGATTTACATGTTACGAGCTGTCTTCTGTCATTCAGTACAATTATCTATGATACGTTACTTAAAAGCGAACATGAAAAATCGGGGGACCCTTATGAATTGTTTTGAAGAGTTCACAGCGATAGCGATATCTGCACGCGCTCGCACGCATGGACACACACACACACACACACACACACACATTAGGTTTTACCCTGGTTAGTATTTTTTAGAACAAATTGTTTTTTTTTTCCCAAAAAATACTTTGGGATATTCCCCCTCTTCATTTATGATAGATTGGCTTGAGCCCGTTATACCTCCTGGTGGTGCCGGCCACCCCCATTTTTTTTAGTTATTTTCATATGTAGGGGGGCCAAAAATCACACACACACACACACACACACACACACACACACACACACACACACACACACACACACACACACACACACACACACACACACACACACACACACACACACACACACGCACACACACACACACACACACTATCACTTTACAAATCGAAAGCCTGTAGCCAGCCTTCGCTTTTCGGTGGAGACCTGAACTGCGGCGCAAGGAAAGACAAAGAGGAAATGCCCTCCGGCTCTTCCCTTTATTTGCATCTACCCCACATTATCGCTCACGGCCAACGCTGATTTTGTTTCGCCCACAACCATAGACGCCGACGTCGCCGACATCGACCGCCGAGTTTTAGCGAAATCAGTTCCTTAAAGCTCTCGCGTTAATATGCGTTTTTGCATTTGGAGGCCCTAAAAAAGATTGCTTCATAACATTTCTAGAGGGGGGTCGACAGTCACGCTGCTTCATTTCTTTCAGCAAACAGGAATTTACAATCTAGCGCAACTCGCACTAAATCATCTCTTCCCCTCCAGCAATAACCAGCAGAATCTCCGGAATCAGTATTTCTATAATTTATATCCCTTTTCCCACCGCAATGGTAGACATTTACTTCCAACTGCTCAAACTTCTCGCCGCCTGTACATCTCCAACAGCGTTCAACGCCTTAATGGTAGGCCACTTCCATTCAATTAATCACGCCTTTCTGCCGCCATTAAATAATTGAGTTGCTTTCCAGGAGCAATTGTTCTTGAGAAAAAACAATCAAAATTCAAGCACTATACGAGGGCCCCTTTTGCCAAGTAACTCGATTTATGCGCTTTTCGTTTTCTTGCACGATTTTCTATCATTTTGGCGCTGTATATCAGCAAACATCGTTTTACATGATAGTCTCTGACTTGTCTTTTTACGCCAAGCTTATTGTGAATCTGTTATTGCGAAGCTTCTCTCCGCCTGATTCTATTTTTTTTTAACTATTTGCTATTTTCAATTATTTGTGTTCAGAATTCCCGCCTTTAAGGCCCAGCCCATAAAGTGCTACGCACTTTAAGGGCTGGCCTTGTTGTCCATCCATTGTCTTATGTCGCATGATCACGCAGTGGTCACTGTATGCCTAAAACAAAGGTACCAATGCCAAAACCAGTGCAAAGAAACTAACAAGGTCTAAAATAATCCAGAGTACCGAAATAACCAAGAATTAATCGCTATAATTTACCTAACTTGCGAAAAAGTCTTCTGAAAGATCCGGCTGAGACCTGTGCTCCGCAATAGAGAGCGCGACCGTCTCGGCAAGAGCGCGATCGCCGAGGTGGTGTCAAGCGCGTGATCGCCAAGGGAATCGCTGGGTTACCCGTGCTACATACTTCCCCAGACTTCGTGGTAGTGCAGAGCCGCGAATTTAGAACTACACCCGGGCTTTCGCAAGAGCGCCATTAGCGCAGGATTTACGTGAGCTTTAGAACTAGACAAAATCCTGCGCCTGAACTACACTGGAGCTACATTATGCGCACAATTAGCGCTACATAAAGCGCTAGATTCAGAGTTTTTTCTTCAGCACACTCATGTTTCTGGTCGGCATACATCGCCGCAAAGTTCCTTGCCAGCAGATATAACAACACGAGCACTGCTCCTACTTATGTGATACCCCGCCACGGTCGTGTAATTTGTGTTGCTAGTGCGAAAAGCTAGAGGTTCGTACCATACTCTTAGACTTAAATGCACGTTAAAGAACACCAGATTGTAAATTTCGGAATCACTCTTTTTTCTTTGTCGATTGTATTATCGCCTTTCTTCCCTGAAACTGTGGTGGACTTAACGTTGTTTTGCACGGCCTCCGTGATCGGGCCCCCCTTTTACCAAGCGACCATGCGATGTAATGATATCGCGTGGTGATGGCACGTAATGTGAAGCCATACTGACTTTCTATTCTTCGGTGAACTCTGACGTTATGATAAAGTCATCACGCAACCGTGACTCTGTGCATTTAAGCCATCAGCCGGCGCGTCACGCGAACGCCACAAATACTAAATGAACGCTGAGATGGCGCGCCTCAGCACACTATGGGAGATACGACAGCGAATCTTTGCTAGAATGTGCTAACGGTGGTTTTCATTGAAGGAAATTGAGCAATCCGTTCCTTAAGAATTACAATTTGAAAGAGAAATGTCTTACGCATCATTAAACGCATGGATCCACAGTCTCTTTGAGCCACTGACTTATGAAAAGCCATTCCAATAGCATCCTCAACAACCTGCGTACAGGGTACGGCTACCTCTTCGGTTAAAGGCGATGTTCTGATCGGTTACATTCATGGAGAAAACATATTAAGCTTTGACGCCATTATATTTAAGCTGCAGTGGGTGTCTTTTAACAGCGTCATCCCGTAAAAGGGTCGTTTGGGTGAAAGTAGAACATGCTGTCTTCAAAAATTTTGAGGAGTCGGGACAGCGATTCTACCCGACGCACCTCACTCGTTTTGGTGAAACAGACTTCCGATTACACAACTTAAAGGGATACTGACGCGAAAGTGTTGGGGTTACGATTTATTGCTTCAATACGTTGTTGGACGCTTACTAGCCGTAACACGACACATCAGTTGTAAAAGTCTGTTGGCTAAGGCGAATTAATTAATGCCTCATCTAACGCGAAACTTGACCGTCGGCATACCTCGGCGTCGAGAATGAGTGATGCAAGAAATCATCACGTTATGACGTCACATTTCGCCAAAGTTTGTGAGGTCATTCTGACATCATCACCAAGCACTGTGACGTCACGTGACATGATGAAGTCGTCACATGGCATCTTTGCTTGGTCAAAGCCATAATGCGCCACGTCACTTGCTCTAGTAGGGAACAAATAAATAATTAAGGTCTATGCATTAAGACAAATGCCATAGATGCTTCATCAAAGGCGAACTTTGACCGTCGGCGACGGCGTTCCGCGGCGTCGGGGACGAGTGATGCGTTTCACGTCCCAAAACCACGATACGATTATGAGGGACGCCGTAGTGGAGGGCTCCGGAAATTTTGACTATCTGGTGTTCTTTAACGTGCACTGACATCGCACAGTACACGGGCCTCTACCATTTCGCCTTCATCGAAATGCGACCGCCGCGGTCGGGATCGAACCCGCGACCTTCGGGTCAGCAGCCGAGCACCCGCTACACCACCGCGGTGGACAGTTATCATCTAAGTAAAACGGCAACTTGGGCGAGTTGGTATCGGTTCATAATTTCAATGTAACAGTGCACTTCAAAACCGTCAGACTGATGGGGAAGGAACGACGCACACGTCAAGCGCTGACTAGCAACTGAACGGTTTATTGCACATTCCACATACATACAAGTAACATGCAGATACACGTGACATGGACCGCTGTCTTGTCAAAGTAAGGTGAACTCATGAAAACACCTGCCGCAGAAAATAATTTTTTTTATCGTCATACAGATCGACTGAAGCTTGGCTTACAGTTTTGCTTTTCCTTAACAATATCATAGGCTTCTACCACCTCTGTTCATCTGATGTCAATGCTTCGAACAATAGTCTCTGAAACGTTACGCATAGTGGTCTCCGAAAGGGAATGTGGCAGCATGTGGCCTCCGGTTTCTTGCAGCGCATGCTTCAAATACTGGACGTCAAACATCATTTGAAGGTAAAAATTCAGACTCAGTAAGGAAAAAAAATTTGGGGGGACCCTAAGCTTCGCCTTTAAGAGTTGAACGCGATAGCGATATCCGCACGCTCTCGCACGCATGGACAAACACACACGCGCGCGCGCGCACACACACACACACACACACACACACACACACACACACACACACACACACACACACACACACACACACACACACACACACACACACACACACACACACACACACACACACACACACACACACACACACACACACACACACACACACACACACACACACACACACACACACACACACACACACACACACACACACACACACACACACACACACACACACACACACACACACACACACACACACACACACACACACACACACACACACACTATCACTTTACAAATCGCTAGCCTGTAGCCAGCCTTCGCTTTTCGGTGGAGACCTGAACTGCGGCGCAAGGAAAGAGAAAGAGGAAATGCCCTCCGGCTCTTCCCTTTATTTGCATCTACCCCACATTATCGCTCACGGCCAACACTGATTTTTTTTTTCGCCCACAGCTACAGACGCCGACGTCACCGACATGGACAGCCGAGTTTTTGCGAAATGAGCTCCTTAAAGCTCTCGCGTTAATATGCTTTTTGCATCCGGAGCCCCTAAAAAAATGATTGCTCTATAACATTTCTAGAGTGGGCGGACAGTCGCGCTGCTTCATTTCGTTCAGCAAACTGCAATTCACAATCCAGCGCAACTCACGCTAAATCATATCTCCCCTCCAGCAGTAACCAGCAGAATCTCCGGTATCAGTCTTTCTATAATTTTTATCACTTTTCCTACCATGATAGTGAACATTTACTTCCAACTGCCCAAACTTCTCGCCGCCTGTACAGCTCCAAGAGCGCTTTAATGGTAGGTAACTTCCATTTAATAAATCGCGCCTTTCTGCCGCCATTAAAAAATCGAATTGCCTTCCCGAAGCGATTGTTCTTGAGAAAAAAAAAACAAGTAAAATTAGGCACTATACGAGTACCCATTTCGCCAAGGAACTCGAGTTATGCACCTTTCGTTTTCTTGCACAATTTTCCATTATTTTGGCGCTCTATCGTTTTACATGATAGTCCCTGACTTGTCTTTTTACGCAAAGCTTAGTGTGAATCGCTTATAGCGAAGCTTCTCTCCGCCCGATTCTATTTCTTTTTTAAACTGTTTGCTCTTTTCAATTAACTATGTTCTGATCTCCCGCCTTGAAGTGCTAAGCACTTTAATGGGGGATGCTTTAAGCCCAGCCCTTAAGGTGCTACGCACTTTAAGGGCCGGGCTTGACGTCCATCCATTGTCTTATGTCGCATGATCACGCAGTGGTCACTGCATGCCTAAAACAAAGCTAACGATGCTCAAAACCAGTGCAAAGAAACTAACAAGGTCTAAAATAAACCAGAGTACTGAAAGAACCGAGAATTAATCGCTATTATTTACCTAAACTTGCAAAAAAGTCTTCTGAATGATCCGGCTGAGACCCGCGCCGCGCGATAGAGAGCGCGACCGCCTCGGCAAGAGCGCGATCGCCGAGGTGGTGTCAAGCACGTGATTGCCAAGGAAATCGCTGGATTACCCGTGCTACATACTTCCTCAGACTTCGCGGTAGTGCAGAGCCGCAGGATTTAGAACTACACACAGGCCTTCACAAGAGCGCCATTAGCGCAGGATTTACGTGGGATTTAGAACTGCACACAATCATGCACCAGATCTACACTAGCGCCACATTGTTCGCACAATTAGCGCTACATAAAGCGCTAGATTCAGAGTGTTTTCTTCAGCACACACATATTTCTGGTCGGCATACATCGCCACAAAGTTCCTTGCCAGCATATATATCAATACGACCACTGCTCCTGCTTATGTGATTCCCCGCGATGGTCGGGTAGTTTGTGGTGCTGGTCGACTGACCCGAAGGTCTGGGTATCGAGTCCCGGTGACGCCGAGCGCATTTCGGTGGATGCGAAACCCTAGAGGTTCATTCACTTAGATTGAACTGCACGTTTAAATAGCACCACATTGTAAATTTCCGAAGCCCTCTTTCTTCTTTGTCGATTATGTTATCCCCTTTCTCTCCTGAAGCCGCGGTGGACCTAACCTTGTTTTGCACTGCCTCCAAGATAGAAGGCATGCAAGGCTTCCGCAGCTCACCTAATTTTGCACTGCCTCCGTGATCGGTCCACCTTTTACCAAGCGACGATGAGATATGTAATGATATCGCGTGGTGCCGTCACGTTATGTGAAGCCATACTGACTTCCTATTCTTCGGTGAACTCTGACATTATGATAAAGTCATCGCGCAACGATGACTCTGTGCATTTAAGCCGTCAGCCGGCGCGTCACGCGAACGCTGCAAATACTAAATGAACGCTGAAATGGCGCGCCTCAGCACACTATGGGAGATACGACAGCGAATCTTTGCTAGAATGTGCTAACGGTGGTTTTCATTGAAGGAAATTGAGCAATCCGTTCCTTAAGAATTACAATTTGAAAGAGGAAGGTCTTGTTTAGAAAAAAATTTATTTACACTATGTACAGAGCATAAATTATACATGACATATCAGTGTTCAGGGATACATTCACACTTTCACAATTCTACATCACAAAAATTAACACTTTCGTATAGCGCGAACAGCAAAAGTCTGATCAACATAGCAACAATTGCACATGGCTCACAATTCACACAATAGAGAACAGGGTAAATGGGTAGAGTACATGCTCTTCCATCGTGTACATCAACTTGGTGATAGATTCACCAGGACATGAGATACCAAGGCGACAAACACAGGTCGAAAGGGCAAGGAGACGAGCACATCAACTCCGACCTGACGGTGCGGCCTAGCACCATGTAGGTCGAAAAACAAGTTGGACCCGTTCATTCTCAACGTCGACGAAAGGGCATGACCAATGGCGCAGGAACTCGCGCTCTCCCAAAAAGAAAAGCTCCTCAGAGAGAAACGCGAGGATCTCGCGCCTCATGCGCCCCAATATTGGCCATAAGGCACGTCGACGGCAATTCCCAGCGACGGCTTCGCAGCGGTTGCGCCAAAGGCTGAACAGTCCGGCAACTACTAAGAGTGCCGCGAAGCGCCCCCGTGGGAACCGGCCGCTGGACACAAACCTTCTGACACCCTGCCCACGAGAAAACCAGCGTGGACCGCGCGCCAAAAAAGGCGGGCGACCACGCATTCGATCGTCGCATGTCGATTGGTCTCAACCACGACGCAGTTGGGGCAAGTGGAGGTGCGTACCACCTGCCATCGTTGCAGCCGTTCTCGAGTGGGGAGCAAGCCCCAGCCCCATCGCCAAACAAAGTCACGAAGGTGACCCGGCAACGCCGCTGCGACCATGTGCTTCCAAGGGTGATTCATTAGCGCATGCCGGTGTCGGGGTACCAAAGGCTGCATAAGGGCGGCCATTGTGTCCACCACTTTCGCTTCGGCGACATCGAGCGCTGGGCATGTAGTCTCTAGACGGCGGTGGAAGGCCAGGAGGGCACGATACACAGTCGGTAAATGGGAGGACTGCGGACCACAGTTGATAGGACCAGCGGGCACTAGGACACGTAGGGATGGACCTAGGTAGTAACGTGCAAGTGCCTGCGCAGGCGTACCTTCATTATTTAAAACGCGCAATAAAGTGCGGAGGGACAGGATGGAAGCCGTAACGGCCACGTCAGGGAACGCGAAGCCTCCTTGGCTGCGCGGTTGCGCTAACGCGGGGCGCGATAATAATTCCGTACCACCAGACCAAAAGAACGAGGTGATTAAACGCTGAACTTTCTGTGAAACGCGGAGCGGGGGTTTGACGGTGTGACACAAGTACCAAAATTTGCCGAGGTAGACCGATTGCGACAAGTACCGGCGTTCTAACAGGGGAAAATCAAAGTGCTTAGCATCGTCTATGTTTTTTGTTAGAGCTTGTATAACAGATGTCCAGATATTTTCCTGTATACCGAAAGCATTGTAAGTAACACCTAGTATCTCCATGGTGGGGGACCATTGCAAAGGCAACGTGATATTAATACGTCCGGCAGGGTTTCCAATGAAGAAATACTGGCTTTTTGACAAATTTAAACGAGCACCAGAAATCACACCGAAATTGGAAAAGGCATTCAGGACGTGCTGCAGTGACTGTTCGTTGTGTATGTACAGGGTAATATCATCGGCATAGGCAGTTACTTTAACTTCAGTGCGACCAGGGAGGGGTAAGCCACGAATCTGTGGATCTCGTTCGATGGCCATTAAAAAGGGTTCTAAGGCCAGGACGAATAAGACGGGGGAGAGAGGACAACCCTGGCGGACTCCTCGTGTAACCTGAAATGGGCGTCTCTCGCGCGAATCTAGGAAAAGGGTACTCTCGGAGTTAGCGTACATAGCATGAATGAGGCGGATGAACTTGGCAGGAAAACCGAATGCTTGTAAGACGTTGAATAAATAGGTATGTTCAACGAAGTCAAAAGCCTTTTCCTGATCTAAGGAAACCAGTAACCCCTGTGCGCATCGTCCAGTCGTGTATTGCATTATGTCACGCGTGAGCCAGGTATGACTATGAATGTTGCGGCCCGGAATGGAACAGACTTGGTGGGGAGCTATTAGCGATGAAAGAGACGGACTGATACGGCGTACCAGAATGTTAGCGAGGAGTTTGTAATATGGCATTGAGAAGGGTGATGGGGCGCCAATCTTCGGGGTCGCGTGGATTGGGAGTCTTTCTTGGGTATCAGTGTGATACGGCCGCTGCGGAAAGAGTGCGGGAGGGAAAGATCGTGGAAACAGCGCCTGATGACACGCGACATAAATGGGCCAATAATGGGCCAAAACTGGATGTAGAACTCGACGGGGAGT
>JALIZH010013082.1:0-61886 GCA_030522465.1 Rhipicephalus appendiculatus
GCGACGTTTGATACGAACGTACGCTACCGCCCAGGTACGAAGAGGTGCTGTCCGCGCTGTCGCGGAAGACGCGCCAAGCGCGTGCGAGCGCGCGACAGCAAGCGCGGGCATGCGCGCCGCAGCGCCAATTCGTCAAAATCACGGTGTAAGGGTCAGGATAAACCTTCAGAGACGCGTCACGGCCTCCGAGATTGTGTGCCCGAATCTTTGAGGCTCTAATGTGCCTCCGTGTGTCTTTACGCTTGGATTACTGATGGTATTGGCGCCATGCTTGTTTTTTCTTCTGACGCGTCGACGCGGGCTGCTGTCGTTTATTATGTTTACACGGGCCTGCCGCGTGAATCAGGCATCCTATGAAAGATGGACGAGGACCGGAAGAAGGCGACGACGGTCTTGGCGAAGGAGTCAGGCCTCACAACGTCAACATGCGCGACTGCTGAGGTCAGAATTGCACGGCCACGGCCGCAAATCTCCCAAAAGCATCCCCAACACCTCCGCGATAAGAAAATCATAACACAGGACCATGGTTCTGAAATATTGTCGCCTTGATCTACCGCGTCAAAGCACTTCTTCCGTTACTTTTCCGCAGTACTCGTTGTCAAGGGAAAAAAGCATACTAAATTTTGGAAGGGGCTACTACTGTAGCGGATGACAACGCACCTAGTTTAATAATTAAACCCGTGCGTACGGGCCATGTATTTACTAGTGCTGGTATGATTGCCGAAACCTAAAAACTGACAATCACTCAGTTTTTCCTGACGTTGCTGCGGCCCTGAAAAACAATAAATCAAAATGTACGCCGGCTTTCTTTTGTCGCGTGCTAACCTTCCATGTTTTCTCGCGCTACTAATTTCGGTTGATACGAATATTTTTGGTGGTCCCATGAGATTCGTATCACCGAGGTTTCACTGTATTAATCAACTAGAAAAAGTCCAAAAGAAAGGCTTACGTTTTATTTATAACTCCTACAGTAGAACATCGGTATCTGAACTATTGAAAAAAAAGTGGCCTACAATCCGTTGTGGAGAGAAACCGCGTTTGCCGCCTAAAGCTTTTCTTTCAATTAATAAATGGTCATTTAAATGTTGACACTACAGGCATCCTTCAGTACTGTTCCGGTTACGCCACTCGCAAGCGACATAGTAAAATGATAACTCCTTTGACTTCACGGATTAACTGCTACAAGTATTCATTCTTCCCTAGAACTGTTAATGAGTGGAATAACCTTGGAAATGACGTCGTATTACATAACACACTGTCATTGTTTGAAAACAGCCTCACCTAAACCATCACTAGTTATTGAATTGTATTATTTGTTTTATTGTAAATATTGTGTTAATCTGTAACATGTATTATGCGTATTATGTTATTATGTATACTGTTACTCTGTATTATGTTACTCTACGAATTTATTGAAGTAAGCGTTTTTGAACGTATATTACATCGTACTTATTTATTGTACTTTGATTTTTTTTTTTTTTTTTTGAATGCATGTACATATTCTCGAACATTTTTCCCACCCTGCCATGATCGTTCCACTGAAAGATCGCAGTATTTATAAGTAAAAAAAATGCTATCCAGCTAGTTGGGTCATCGCCTTTTGAGGCTGGTGGACGCCGGGGCGTTGAGGTCAGGCAATACTCTTGAGACTTCTCAAGGAGAGAACGGGACAACTTCCGGGAAGCGATTCTGGATGTGTCCATCTAAAGAATGTATCGACAGTCCATTTCGGCACAGCGCATTGAGCCACTCGAAAAAAACGGTGAGCTCTTGACAAACGTCGATGCACCGAACCCGCCAGCACATTCCCCGCGTAAGAAGAAAGTTGACCTAATGTACAGAAACAGGAACTTTTCCAGTCTTACGAATGTGTGCCAGATGTTTGAGAACGATGCAGGGAATGCGTACCGATCTTCACAGGTTCGTTAGAATACCGGCCGCATTAAACCTAATTCGATGGCTTACGCGAACAGAATTTATGCACGGCCTCCGAGATGTACGCCCAAAAGCGGGTGTCTGGTCGCAGTGTTCGTCACGTTGAAGCACATTCCGTCCCTATCATTATTGTCGAGAATTGTGAAAGCTTCGTGACATCAAGACGACGTTGCGGAAGAAGAACCGCAAGCAAGGGCTGCGCTGGTTGCCAAACTCCTGCCGATCAGCTGCGGCCGAAATGCACAGTCCACTAGGGGGGACACATCGAGAATAACTCCGCAGCCATAAAAAAATGAAACAGGGTCATACTGGGAACTGTGACGAGAGCATGGTGCACGAAGGGGGGGAGCGGCGTCGGAGGAGGTTGGTTTGTGGACGCTGGGCGCGCACGCTCGTGAATTTTCGTTTTTAAATGCGAATGCATTTCTTAGTCGGGCTATGTCAGGCATCCGGCGTTGTCCGGCGTTGTCCGCGCGCCGGCAGGGTGTTATCTCTCCGATTTCACTCCCTCTGCCATAGCAACAGCTGCGGGCGCGCGCGCTTATCCTCGCCCCCTAGCAACCGGAGCATGTGGTGCGAGAAAGTGTAGGAGAGTGTAGGTGCAGTGCTTCGCCGCTCCTTCTCTCGCCGTTCGCTCTCTCTCTCCTCCCTGCGCCCCACTCTCCCGTCCGCTCGCGCCTCACTCTCGACTGTTCGCTGGCTGGGCGCCTCTCAAGGCGATGGCAGAAGTCGGTGTCGGCGCAAGAAATGCATTCGCATTTCCTCACGGTTCCCTTCGGGGAGGTGGGGGGCATTTTTTCCCCTTTTTCTTCCGATGAGCTCACCAAGAAAGAGAAAACGAAGCAAGGGAATGGTGGGAATTGTGACACGAGCCCGAAGATGCAGCGTCTTCAGAGGAGGTTGGCTTATAGATGCTAGGCGCACTTTCTCCTATTGTTTCCTCTCTATCGCTGAAGCAGCTCTGAGGCATGCCGTTCCTCTAATTTAAGTCGAGAGTTAGGAAAACTTCGTTACGTCAAAATGACTTTGAAGAGGAACAACCGGAAGAGAGGGCGGGTTGCTGGCCGAGCTCCCGCCAGTCAGCGGTGACTGAAGTGAAGACTCCATTACATGGTGTGGTAAGAGACTGGTACCAACGATAGAGTGCGCCGAACCGAAGACGACGACGGAGTGCGGGAGAGAGCGACGAACGTGACGCACGCGAGCTGGAGAACTGCTGGGCCCAAGAACGCGGTCAGCTTGATGGAGAGCAGTTCGTGCGGCCTGAGGGACCAAAAGGGACCGAGCTGGTGCTACCAGACTAGCCGGCACGAGCTTGACCTGTACCGAGGATGAGCGAGTGTTTCGGACCGGGCCCAGCAGTGCTGTTCCTGTGCTAAACGAGCGTGCAGCCAGGGCGAGCAGCTGACCCCGTTCCAGTGGCGGAGATCATGCCCTCGGCGCCACGTCCGAGCGGGTCCGGCACCACCAGTGCTGAGATCGTGACCGTGGTGCCACGTCTGAGCGGGTCCGTCGCAACCAGTGGCGGAAGGCGTGGCCTTGGTGCTACGTCGGGCGCAGCATGGACCTGCGTGTTCCGGGACGAGCAGTTCAACGTCTGTTCCTTCACCGTCGCGCAACTTCATTGTACACGCTCGTATGACTCGTCGTGCTCCTACCGCTTCATGCTTGCGTCGTCGGCACCTCCATGGAACACTGTGAGGTGACTTCCGACGAACTTAGACTTCGGGACGCGCCGATACTCCCTTGTGTGTAGGGTTAGGACATAAATGATATTTGTCTTGTTTGGCCATTCAGAATGCATGTAATTGTTGTGTGTCAAGTCGATAAATGTTTCTTGTCCTTGTCTTGGTTGTCCGGCGTGAGGGCCCAGAACCACTACACATGGATACATCGGGAAAAGTTCCCCCGGCGAAGTGATGTATTTATATCCAGATTCCCCGTTCGAGTTAAAATTAAAGACTAACGTCGGCACGCCGCAATTATTGCCCGGCGGCGGCGGCGGCGTGGTCACTCTCGAAACTTAGGTGGCGGCGCGACCGGCGTGAGCAAAAATAGGCGGCGGCGGCGGCGCGGTGCGGTGGCGCACAGTTATATTCTAGAGTCACTCCAGTGAAGCGGTGAAATACATACGAAAGAAATACGTGAGTTTCCAGCGCAGCCCTCGGGATCAGACCACATTTGACCGATGGACCACGTCAATTGATGACGTGGGGGTGAGACGTCTTGATCACGTCGTAACTTGCTCGGTGAAGCTTACATGCTTTTTATTCCTGCTCACTGACGGACGCCAGAAATAGTGTGGTCCATTGAGAGCCTTGCTGTAAAAGGGTTCTACGCTGCGTTGAATACAGCTGGCTTAAGGATTGTTTCTGGTATATTAGCGCATTATGCAGATCTGGAGCTGCGTCATCGCACCTAAACATTGGTTGAAAGCCTGCATTCATTAAATGCGGGTTATCATGTTCTTGACGGCATTCCGCTTCCTAAAGAGAGACAGCCTTCGGCATGCCTAATGTTTTTGAAGACAAATTGAATAAATACTATACGAGATAGCATGGCATGAGCCACGCACAACGTTACCGAATTTCTACAAAATAATGCAAAATACGACCTCCACGAGAAACCATATTGGTATTGCGATATTTCATTTCCTTCCTTGGTATGCGCTGCACTACAATCACGAAATCGCCCGGAATTTCATGATTGCGTCACAGCCTGAGAAACGTCGAGCGCACTATACACCACCGCAATGGGCATGACATTCTCAATAATGAATATAATGTCACGTTGAAAGCTAATAGAACTTGACAATATATGCGCACGCATGATTGCGTTTTCCAGATATGGTATAGTAATTGTATTATTGCACATTAGAATACCTTAGTTCTAGTCAAGTCTCGGCTAAAGACTAAACTCAGAAACACTGCAGAGCTACCTAACTGATGCGAAATAAACTAGCACTAAGAAACGGGGATATAAACGAGAGAGACACAGGACAGGTGCTCAACTTTCAACTGAGGTTTACTGAAAAAAAAACATGAAATTTTATAACGGCAACCTTGAAGGGCGGTAACATTCGTGATGAATCCACCAGATAACAAAAGTGTGAAGACCTCACCATAAACACCACATTATAGCCACGCACCAATGCAGAGTTAGCTGCTTAACACCCAAAACTATTGAAACTATCCAAGATTATTGCAGGCCCTGACTTTTGCACTAAACACGCTAAACAGCCTAAATTCACTATAGTCCAAATATCGATGACCCGAAAGAAAGCTAGCGCCACCAAGGCCAAAATAGGCCATCACAGAGCGAGCCTACTGACGTAGAAAACAAACAAACCAACAAGAAAGGAAAACTGAGAATTAGTACTCTCGCCGTTTCATAGTTTGTCAATTAAGCATAACGCTCGTGGCCGCCCTGCAGAGCATTGTAAATATGTGGATGCATTCTGGAATTCGCGCTTACTGCTTTCCTCAATTCATATGACAAAATAGGAAGATAAGTTGAAGAAGCTTATCATATCATCAAGTTCGGTAATAATTGTGTCCGTGTGCCGTCTATCACACTCTAAAGCAATGAATTCGCTTACGTACAAGGTTTTATGTAGGCTTCATTCTCTGTCTCAGCAATTTTGCGCTTCTAGTTTTGTTTTTCGGGGGGGGGGGGGGGGGGGGTGCGATTTTTTGTTCTACCACCCTTGTTATTGTATTCCGACGCAGCTCCTTGTTATTTACGCATTCTCATTGGCTTATTGTTGGTGGTTTTTTTCCTGCTTATTCCTGTTTACTGACACGGCGGTTTGGTGGGCACACTTTGTTTTTGGTTTTTTGTGCTGTCTTTAGATAATGGTTCTTCACTTACACGGTTCGTGGTTAGTATGTCATTTGTGTTCCGCTCACTGGCTTTACATCCGCCTTATCCCAATTTTCTTGGCTGGTTGGTTTGTTTGTTTTCTACGTCAGGAGGCTCTCTGGTGGCTTGTTTGGCCTTTGTGGCGCTTGCTTCCTTTCGGGTTGTCGATATTTAGGCTGTAGTGAATTGGGGCTTGTGTCAATGTGAGCGTGTTTAATGCAAGAGTCAGGTGATTCAATAATCATGAACGATTTCTAACGCTTTGGGTGTTAGGCAGCACAGCCCACATTGGTGCGTGGCCATGGTGTGCTGTTTATAGTGAGGTCTTGACGCGTTTGTTATCGGGTGGATTTATTATGAATGTTATCGCCCTTGCTGGATGCCGTTATAAGTTTTCATGTTTTAGGGGCGAAGCTCCTTAAGCCGTGGGTCGTGCGTCCTCGATGTATGTAGTTGTAGGTAGCCACCTCTCGTTTAGTTCTCGGAATGTCCGCTAGATGGCGGTACTTGTAAATGATGAATATGTTTGGGGGGCGAAGCTCCTTATGGCATTACCTCGGCGGTCCTCGGTTATCCATGCATTCTGAGTAGCCAGTAGGCACTGGATTTCGACCTCCAAGGTAGTGCCTGTGTGAGATGTCTCCTGTGCGTGATTCAACAATAAAAAATTCACAACGTACATGTAAAATTAAAGTGAGCTACGAGTCGCCATGACTCTCATCGACCCTTTAGTATAAATGCGCTCGATTTCACGTCATTGATGATGTACTGCGCAGAATTCGCGGAAGATTACCGGTTTACCGACGCACCTCTGAAGCTTCGCCCACTCATCATCATTCACTCCGTGGATATGGTGTCGTCATCTCCAGTTCTCGTCTCGTTGCCGAGAGGGCGCTGTCCTATAGACATGCGTACAATATGGCGGTTGGGTGAAGGTACGCTAGATGGCGTTGGCGGTGCAGCTGCTCTCCGATTGCGCGGACCGCCGTACGAGTGCGCTTGCCGGATCGTGCTGCTTGGCGGACCATGGACGACGACCGGTCGTTGAAGTTTGAATAAAATTTCACACACACTATCGCTTTGATTACTGCTGCACGAAACCACTGAAGATTTCACGGTGTAACCATGATTGCTTCAGTCACCATAACTCTCATCGACCCTTTAGTATAAACGCGCCCGATCTCACGTCGGTGATGATGTCCCGGGCAGAATTCACGGAAGATTCACGGTTTACCGATGAACCTCCGCAGCTTCGCCCACTCATCATCATTCACTCCGTGGATATGCTGTGTTTTTTTCAATAAACCTCACATGAATCTTGAGCGCCTGTCGTATGAGCCCCTCATTTATATTCCCGTTTCTTAGCGCTAGATTTCTTCGCATTAAGTATGAACCAACTTGCCCAAACAAATGTCTTGCTAAGCTGCTCAACTGAATTTTGCGTGATATAAACGAGCATATATATAATAACGGCTAAATACCATGAACTCAACGGACAAACAATTTAACGGATCACTGAAGAACCCTGCAGGTAAAGCAGTACTTGAATGACAGGACTTGGCGCTGGCTGAGCATTGCGCATAGCGTGCACCAAAGCAGCTCTACTCAGCCTGCACTCAATTTAAGGGCTGAATGGGACATAAGGTGGAACGCGGCTCGGCGCAAAAAGAATTGTGCTTGAAAATGATATGAATTTGAGCTTGTTGGCTTCCATTCCAACAGCCAACAAGCTCAAACCAATAGTAGTTAAATAAAGTTAGGTACTAAAGCTTAATATATTAACACGAAAGCATTTCCCTCAACTTATCGCAAAATCAAAGCACCTAAACTGCCGCTCTCCGAATTCGCATTAGGCAGTATCATCATCGTGGGTAAATTTTTTGGAAACACGAAAGCGTTGTATGCGGGGGTCCAAGAATATTTCAGTGACATATTTGTCATGGAAATGGCATCCAAAAAAGGTACACGATCAGATGGCAAAGAAAAAAAACTTCCCCATCTCCCGCTGAAGGGAACCATGTGTGGATGCGAAGCAGCGGGGAGATAATTAGCTTGAGCGGGAGGAACGTCGCCGCTCTCGTTTCACGGCAGCGGTCCGGGCGCTCATCGCGGCGCTGCACAGGAGAGAGAATGAGGCGCGCGCGCTCCGTCATTTTCATACCGCGGAACTACCGTGGCGCCCCCCAGCAAAGTATGCAGCTGTCGCACCACCCGTCGTGCGCGCCGCTCCGTAGAGGATTCCTAGAGGAGAGTACGGGGGGGACTGTAGGAGAGGGGGGAGGGGACGCGCATGCGCTGTGGAGGTGTGGGACGCGGGAGCCGCTCCCTAGAGTCATAGAGGATTCCTAGAGGAAAGAGAGGGGGTGAGCTCAGGAGAGGAGGAGAGGACGCGCATGCGCTGTGGGGATGTGGGACGCGCGCACCGCTCCGTAGAGTGGAGAATTCCTAGAGGAGAGAAAGGGGGTGAGCGTAGGAGAGAAGAGAGGGGGGAGAGGACGCGCATGCGCTGTGGGGACGCGGGCGCCGCTCCGTAGAGTAAAGGATCCCTAGAGGAGAGAAAGGGGCTGAGCGTAGGAGAGGAGAGAGGGGGGAGGGGACGCGCATGCGCTACGGTGGTGTGGGATGCGGGAAGGAGGGACGGACTAAACCCCCCTACAAACACATGCAAGCAAGATCAAGGAATGGGGTCAACCTGCGCGACAGACACCACCTGCCTAGCCATTGCTAAGCAGCCTCTCTGTGCTCTCTGCCATGACTCTGATGACTGTGTCAGGGTTGACAGCCTTCATATTACTACAGTGTTCTGGTTCGCATAATGGGTGCTTCCCTACTTCATGACAGTGGCCGGACGCGGGACGCGGGACGCGGGAGGGAGGGACAGAGCCCCAAGCATAAGATGCTTCGCATCTAAAAAAACTTGCCCATCTCCCCTCTAAAGGGAACCATGTGTGGATGCGAAGCAGCGGGAAGATAACTATCTTGAGCGGGAGGAACGTCGCCGCTCTCGTTTCATGGCAGCGGTCCGGGCGCTCATCGCGGCGCTGCCCAGGAGAGAGAATGAGGCGCGCGCGCTCCGTCACTTTCATACCGCGGAACTACCGTGGCGCCCCCCAGCGGAGTATGCAGCTGTCGCACCACCTGTCGTGCGCGCCCCTCCGTAGAGGATTCCCAGAAGAGACATCGGGGGGGGGGGGAGGGGGAGCGTAGGAGAGGAGAGAGAGGGGGGAGAGGACGTGCATGCGCTGTGGGGGGTGTGGGACGCTCCGTAGAGTAGAGGATTCCTAGAGGAGAGAAAGGGGGTGAGCGTAGGAGAGGAGACAGAGAGACGGGGAGGGGACGCGCATGCGCTCTGGTGGTGTGGGACGCGGGACGCGGGAAGGAGGGACGGACTAAGCCCCCTCCAAAGACATGCAAGCAAGATCAAGGAATGGGGTCAACCTGGGCGACAGACACCACCTGCCTAGCCATTGCTAAGCAGCCTTTCTGTGCTCTTGGCCATGACTGTGATGACTGTGGTAGTGGTTGACGGCCTTCATATTACTACAGTGTTCTGGTTCGCATAATGGGTGCTTCCCTACTTTATGAAAGTGGCCGGACGGCGGACGCGGGACGGACGCGGGAGGGACAGACATAGCCCCTGAGCATAAGATGCTTCGCATCTAAAATGTTCTGTCGACGGGAATCAAATCCACGACCTCTCGGTTCGCAACAACAGATGCCGGGCACGCTGTCCACTGCGCCACGGGCCCACACCTTGGAGGCTTCCCAAACGTGTCTTTTATATCTCTCGTTTTCCTCTCATTGCTCTTGGTCGGTGGGGTGGTGTCGCCCTCTGGGAGCGGTAAAGAGAATGCATCATGACCGTTGCCTCCCCGGTTAGCTCCTGCAACGCGTCATTGCTACGCGTCCGTCGCAATTTTGTCAGCGTCTTAACACACCGCGAGGTAGCGACATTATCCCAAGCGTCGGCGTCGCTCATAGCAACCATGCACACAAAAACTAGCTCTTCGATGCGCGCCTTCCTCACCTGGCTGAAACAAGACGTTCCCTTCTTAGAGAAAAATCGCGGTTGGGCTACAGGAGACGCGTTGAGTTTCCCCTATAGTCCAGCCGTGGTGTTCAATAACACTTTCAGATGCCGCGAGATGGCGACCTTACGCCAAGTTCTGCGTTGGATCAGCGACGCTCTTCTGGCTGTCACACCTGTTTCTGATTACGCTCTAACCGTTAGCTACTACAGCTACCTCAAGGGCTTGCTTATTCATTGATTATGGACGTCAGTCGTTGGGACAAAGATGTACCACCAAGGGTCAGCGCGGGTGCATTCACGATAGAGGGCGCTATAGCTGCCAAACACCAGTTGACATTATGGAAGCCCTCTTATATCAATGTTCAGTAAACATTCAGCTACTTCTTTAAAGACGCGTTTCACTTTCGTATTATCATTATTCCTATGACGAAGGGATCAACTATGATTTTTTCTGTACTTCAATAAGTAATTTTCAGAAAAACGGAAGAACAAGTAATCGCAGCACCTCACCTCTTCGACATTAGTCATTCCCGGTGCTTAGAAAAAATTTTTGTCCACAAGACCAATTGCAGGTCACTCCTTTCCACTTATGAGGTAGCAATATATATATATATATATATATAAATGTTTGAAATAAATTGAAAAGGCCAGTTTGACATGATTTGTTCGCTCTTACATGAAATACCCCAGCAAATGGCGGGGAAAGAGGAGGTGAGAGGGTAAACCATAGCATAACCTCGTACACTATGATAGCAAGAGATGGGAAAGAGAAGCAAGCATGAGAAGAAACATGAGGGTAAGGAGGAGCGAAAGGAGGAGAGAGGGTAATGGAAAAATAAAAATAAGAAAAGATGAAAGATGAAAGAAGAAGATGTAGAAAGATATAAAAAACGAAACACGAATGAAAGAAGAAGAAAATGGAGAAAGAACTTAATCTGCGTTTGCCAGGTGGTGGCGCTGGCGTGATTGTCAGCTCTGCTGTTTACTCAAATTCGATAAGCGTGCAACAGTCTCATTTTTTTTGTTCATATGGCGAACTAAAATGTGATGCTTACGATATTAAAGAATTCACAGCAAAATACTCACAATTCCACGACACCAATGACTGCTTCCAGCACTGCAGTGGTTACTGCAAATGTAAATGCAGCGCTGTTGTACTAGTGTTAGCAAAAGCGACACTTAGCGCAGTTCCACGCAGTCTTCTTCACATGACAGTCTAAATGCAATACCATAGGACCAGCGCAGCTGTCACAAAAATGTATTGTCTATTTTACCCATTAATCTCAAGCGAAATAAGTGCTTACGAATATCTCCCCCACTTGAGTCACTGGCATTTCCCCCTTAAAACACAGGCGTATGAAGGAATAATAAGACGGGCTGAATCTTTACGGGCCATAACTACGTATTTATAATGAGGCATGTCGCATTGGAGGGCTCCAAAAATTTTGACCAACATTTGTTCTACAGCATGCACTAATAAAGCACAGTACAGCAAAAGAGGACATCATGTAATATCATAGCATGGTTAGCATCACGTTATTAAAGAGTAAGCACCGCACAAACCAAGCGGAATTTTTGCAAGACAATTGGAGAGGTGTGAGAAGAGCACACAGAAATTGCTGTGAAGAACGAATTGTGCAATTGAGTCTTGAGAACATTCGGGGAAGCAAATGCCTTCACAATTCGTTCGCGAAGCCGTTGCTGATCAAATACTACGTCACTCTTTTCAACTCAGCTATGCGTACGTTGGATGTAGAACACAAATGGTATGCATGGATAAAAAAGTGTCGATGAACAGATTGTTTTTGTCCAATGGGATGCGCCGAAATCAATGTGTATATATTTTCATGTATGCGTAGGCTTTTGATAAACACTTGTTGAAACGCCAGATGCAATGCGTATGACTTCAACCTCCAGGAAAGCCAAGCGACCGTTTACTACTTCTTCAACAGTGAAATCGATTGTGCTCTGAAATCAGTTCGTGTTTGGAATGAGGGAAGACGCTTTCACGGCGGATAATGAAAAAAAGCAATCGTCTCCGTGCCGCAGGAATGATTTTGGTGCAGGCCTGAACGTCGTGAGCGCTCTTTCTTCAAGGACTTCCAATGCAATACTGACACACGACAGTGACCCAGATGCTCCCATTTTCGTTCCGTACACTCTGTTGTAGAATGATTCATTAAAAGAAAAAAATGTGTTGCGTAAGCGCAAATCCAAAAGACGACACACATCGTCATCAGCCTCAAAGGGTGCGCGCAGGCAGAGTCGTAATTTTAGGGGCGAAGCTCCTTAAGCCGTGGGTCGTACGTCCTCGATGTATGTAGTTGTAGGTAGCCACCTCTCGTTTAGTTCTTGGAATGTCCGCTAGATGGCGGTACTTGTATATGATGAATATGTTTGGGGGCGAAGCTCCTTATGGCATTACCTCGGCGGTCCTCGGTTATCCATGCATTCTGAGTAGCCAGTAGGCACTGGATTTCGACCTCCAAGGTAGTGCCTGTGTGAGATGTCTCCTGTGCGTGATTAAACAATAAAAAATTCACGGCGTACATGTAAAATTAAAGTGAGCTGCCAGTCGCCATGACTCTCATCGACCCTTTGGTATAAATGAGCCCGATTTCACGTCGTTGATGATGTACTGCGCAGAATTCGCGGAAGATTACCGGTTTACCGACGCACCTCTGAAGCTTCGCCCACTCATCATCATTCACTCCGTGGATATGGTGTCGTCATCTCCAGTTCTCGCCTCGTTTCCGAGAGGGCGCTGTCCTATAGACATGCGTACAATATAGCGGTTGGGTGAAGGTACGCTAGATGGCGTTGGCGGTGCAGCTGCTCTCCGATTGCGCGGACCGCCGTACGAGTGCGCTTGCCGGATCGTGCTGCTTGGCGGACCATGGACGACGACCGGTCGTTGAAGTTTGAATAAAATTTCACACACACTATCGCTTTGATTACTGGTGGGCGAAACCACTGAAGATTTCACGGTGTAACCATGATTGCTTCAGTCACCATAACTGTCATCGACCCTTTAGTATAAACGCGCCCGATCTCACGTCGGCGATGATGTACCGGGCAGAATTCACGGAAGATTCACGGTTTACCGATGAACCTCCGCAGCTTCGCCCACTCATCATCATTCACTCCGTGGATATGCTGTGTTTTTTTCAATGCTGCTCTGCAACAGGCAACAGTATAGTCCTCTTGTATGCGTATAAATTGACGTCAAAAGAGACCATGACAGCGACGCACTCGTTCATTGTCAAAAGGGTACCCGTATTGGGCGCGGAAACGTTAATTCCCTTGATATGAGGCTGTGTTTTAGTTAGCGAGTGTATATTTTCTTCAGCCTTCATCCGTTTTCGCCCGACCAAAAAGAGGCGAGATGTTTACCTCTCTGCTTCTCGGCCAGCCATCGACGGCAGGCAACGCAAGCCATTCGTGCTATGGAGATGGGCGGCTAACTTCATCTCTGCTTCAGATGCGTTCTTCAACAGCGCCGCGTGCTGTCATCCGATGCGCGCGGTGAACATACGATGCACGGGTTGATGCTATGGATTTGTACTTTATATGAATGTGATGATGGGGATTCTAGCCTTTGGCCTTGACAAGGCAGTGTGGGGGACGAGCCATGTTGTGGTGATAATGAGTGTGTGGCAATGCCAAGAGAACTTGTTATGAAGATTGTAAAAGGGAGATGACAGACCACGAAAAAAAACTGGGGGCAATTCCTTTTTATTTCCTTTTTTATGAATAAGCATTCTTAAAGTGATAATAGAATTGTTAAGATAAGTCTTCGCCGATCCCCCAGAGCTGTCTTCTATAGTGTTGAAGAAACAATCACATAAATGTAAAGTGCCTGAGGGCGAGCGCTGGTCTCGAAGGGCAGCTCGCTTACTGATGGTTTGAGCGTCGGGTACTGACCACAGGACAGAGTTGCGAGATGCTCTCGAAGATGAAATAACTTTATTTAAAATCCGGCGCATGGAAGGCCTGGGCCTGGGGCCGCCTAGATGCCCGCTTAGAGCTGTCCCTCCCGCACGGCCTCCACGGCTCACTCGACGGCCCAAAGATGGTCTGTGAGTTCTGAACTGAGCAGCGCGACCGATCACCGCGGCCACAGAATTCCGGGGAGACCGCCATTAGATCTTGATATATTCGACATCCTCACAACATGTGTTGAAGGGTGGCTCTAGCAGATCTGCATAGCTCGCATGTATCGCTCGCGCATATTTCAGGGTAGAAATTCTTTATTTGGATGGGATTCGGATAGGTTGCTGTCTGTAATCGCCTCCAAGCAACGGACTTATCTCTGTTCAGTTTAGTGTGAAGCGGTGACAAAGTTCGCCTCCACATTTGATAAAATTTGGTTACATCGATAAATCTTGTTAATCGACCTTTTTCTGTCTGTGTCTCCCCCACGTTTCCCCTGACTGATAGAAGTCGCTCCTTGCTCAGCTCGTTGAGCAAGACGTGGAGCTTCGCAGTGTGGTACCTCGTTGGGGTTGATTAACAGAATGCCTGAATTTGTATGCGAAGGGAACCAGAGTAGTTGCCTGTCGTTCTTCTCTGCATTGGGGAATGTTGTTTCCTTAACACTGATGATATGCCACGCGTCAGGGGAGATCCTGCCCTTAAGCAAATCATCACCACAAAAGAAGCGCAAAAGGCGGTGCGACTTTCGCGAGAGAAGCCCAAGAGAAGCGCAAATTTAATGAATATTCGCATTCTTGAAAATGTCTTAAATAAAAATGTCATTCAAATAGAAAGGGCAGTTGAAAATATAACTAATTACTTTGTACAGCGAAAATATCCGCAACCATGAAGGAAAGTACATATATTTACTTTTGACATTGTCTCCAGGGTAGTCTCCATTCAGTGAATGCACGTTTGCCCTTGTATGATTAACTTCACTTGTTGATTCCCTCAACGTGCTTGAGTTCAACACTGAACTACACAAAATCATCGACAAACGCTCTATTAGTGAAAGACAAATGCGCCGTTGGTGAACGTGATCACTAAAACAACTATATTTGCTGGAAAAATGCAAGTAAGCCCAAAAACGCGACAAGCGACTGGAAAATTCTACAAGTGACTCAGAAAAAAAAGGAGCCCAAGTCGGCTTATTATAAGCGGAACTGGCAACGCAGCCGCCGTATGTACTGCTCACGTAAGGACTTAGGCCGAGATGCTGCACGTGGTACTCCAGTACTCCAGCGCACTGGCGTCATCACGTCCTGCTGTAGTGTGTGTAACTGCGATCCACACACTACAGCAGGACGTTTTATTCGACTCCAAATACCAGAATTACGAAAATTAAGGTAATCTCGCATAAAGCAGGGACGAGAGCCCTCGTAATATTTTGTAACTGTAGGTCAAGAGAGAGAGAAAGGCAAAGGAAAGGCAAGGAGGTTAACAAGGTTGTACCCGGTTTGCTACCCTACGCGGGGGGGGAGGGGGAGAAAAAGAAGAGAGAAAGAAAAAAAATGCCCCCACCTCCCCGAAGGGAATCGTGAGGAAATGCGAATGCATTTCGCGCGCGCTTCACTCCATTTATATATGGTGGTTGTGGTTCGAAGAAGGAAAAGGCGCCTAATTTCTGCAGCCTGGTCGGGAGCATGGCGCAGCGCCTGTTCTTTTTTTCTTTTTTTTCTTTTTTTTATCGCGGGACCTCCGCCGAGCTCCCGCGATGCGAGCGCCCTCACGCACCAGAGCGTCCTCCTCTCCACTTCTGCCATCGCCTTGAGAGGCGCCCAGCCAGCGAACGGTCGAGAGTGAGGCGCGAGCGGACGGGAGAGTGGGGCGCAGGGAGGTGAGAGAGCGAACAGCGAGAGAAGGAGCGGCGAAGCACTGCACCTACCCTCTCCTACCCTCTCTCGCACCACATGCTCCGGTTGCTAGGGGGCGAGGATAAGCGCGCGCCCGCAGCTGTTGCTATGGGAGAGGGAGTGAGAACGGAGAGATAACACCTGCCGGCGCGCGGACACCTCCTCAACCTATCCTCCTCCTCCTCCTCCGCGGACAACGCCGGACAGCGCGGGACAACGCCGCCTGACATAGCCCGACTAAGAAATGCATTCGCATTTAAAAAAGGAAAGGGAGAACAAGTCATACGCGCACAGACATATCAGCGTTCACAGCGGACGCACGGGCTGTCTTAACCGAGAAATATAATACAGCATTCACTAACGTTATCAATGTGAGGCTTTGTCGCCTGATCTTAAATAAAATTGGCGCCCGAAAAGTAGCAATTTTTAACCAAACACTGCGGATAAAGCAAGAATGTAATAAAGCAGATCAATCTGCCATCACAACATGGCCTTCACATCCAAAGCTGGTAATAATCGGCGTCGAAATCTACATCTGCAAGAAGAATTCACGCTAACGCAACACCTGTATCTGCTGTTAGTCATGAAGCTGCAGGCAGTCGTGATCCCCACCTTGAGTGATAACAAAATGACGACAGCAGCTGATTAATGCGACACAGTCAGTTTCAGCATAGTATGAAGTGAGTAAGAGTGGAGTTTACAGAAGAAATATGTTCATACGGAAATCAATAAAGCGTCGGTAGTCTCGTAAAAACTTGGGCTGCGTGCAGATCACTTTAGGAACAAAAAGAAGAAAAATAACCTTTAGCTGTTCCAAGGCTTTGTTTGTTGTGGGATTCTCCCATCGTTGCTGATTATTCGAAAACTATTAGAAAACATTCTGTATTTTTAATATTTTCGAAAATGTACTATTCGATTCGAGTACCGAATCGAATACAGCGCTATTCGATTCGTTATTCGAAATTTTCGAATATTTGCACACCCCTAAAAATACAGCTAAAGAAAATGGATAGCACTGTTCCATGAAATTCGAGCGGGAACGTCAGAACTGCACTCATCTCCAACGTGTAGCAGGGCCCATAAAGACATTTTTATTAACTTCTCGCGGGCTGTTCTGGTGCAGGAAAGGTGCGCAAAAATGGTTTACTGCGTTTCGGTTCTTGCAGAATATGTTTATCATGCGACAAAATTCGTATTTCTTTTTAACAGTTATAACCATTAACCAAGTAGACGACGTCAATAAATCTGGTGCCATGGCAAACTAAACGAAATTTCATTCACCTTGGCCTCTAATATGTATTTTTTGCTTACTCACATGACGCTTTCGAAAGAAAAGAGTGGCAGCGCACATGTTACAGAAATATTGTTGTGTTATAGCAATTGTATGGGCAGTCTCGGGGAGTATTGGCCCAGTCTTTTCATGTTCTGTATAAAATCCAAGTCGATTACATCGGCGCGCTCATTCTATGATCTACGCGCTAGTATGGACGCAAGCGCTAGGGATGAACGCGACGTTAAATCAGCGTTTGGCAGAGCTGCGCGAGACAGGATCCAAAACAGCTAAATGTTAGCCTTGCTTCGTATTACGTTCCAATTTGTTTCTATCGCATTCATTGCTAAGCCGTTTAGGCGAAAGCATGAATTTTTTTCAATAATATTTATTTTCGAATTCTAAGTGCCAGGACTGGGCGTACAGAAAATGGCTGACAGATCAAACAATACAACAGCGACTAATCAGGCACTGAGCTAAAATTATATGTTGGAAATTATTCGGGGCCCTCCCCCTCGGCATCTCTCATAGCCTCTTTCAGTTTGGGAAGTTAAAATTTTCACAGAAATCGCCGGTATTCCAAACACTACATCCCGAAAATCTAGTGCTGCGATCAACTACATTATCTGCTAAACTTCCGGGAAAGCTCTGAACATGACAAAAGAAAAGGAATACATTTCACTCACACAGCAAAGCAGAGCATGATAATCAGGAACGTTACTATAAATCTGCTCATGGCAATGGTCCTGAGGAAGTCTGACAGCCGTTCCGCACTTTACCCGTGTGGAGGTTCCTCCTTTTTATAGTACCGCTTACATTACCAACCCAAAACAAAAAGAAAAATGGAGAAGCCGCACGTTTGAATGCTGCACAGCTGCCAGATCACATGTTTATTTCAGTGACGCTCTTGAATTGCCGGTTTGTGAATCCCTACACAAGCGGAACGAGGACTTCCTTTCCTTACGTTATTTTCTGAAACAGTACACACGCAAAAAAAAAGCGAAATCAGCAGCTTTCATCGAGCAAAATTCTGATAAGAGCCGAAAGGTTGTTCTATTGACATTCGCGAATTTTTTCAATGAAGAAAACGAAAATGTTGACGTAGACACATATATTTTCATTATGATTAAATTCGCAGTCCCCGAAGAAGTTATTTTCTTGTTAAGCTACCTTATAGGCGCGTTAACCACTAATGCACAAAACACAACACGAGATTTTGTATCTTTTCGACGGGAGCTCCTGTCAGTGAGGTCGAAGAGGTCCGGATAGTGGGCCTGTATGTGCACACTAAACAAATTATGACCCATAAGGGTGTAAATGAGCTTGTCGCCAGACGAACACTCTTTGCCACCTGTTCGGTGTTCGAAAATGGGTGCTAAGAAAGGGTGCAGAGCTCAGCAACCTTAAAAAAGGGTGCACAGCATAAAATTTCAAAGGGTGTAATGGTTGCACCCTTTATAAAGGGTGCTATCGTGCCATAACAGCCTTTAAAATGAGTGCTGGAAGGACATCGATGTACCAGTGGAGCGAAAACCTAGGATGGATGCTAGAGATGGCCACAAATGTAGAATGCCCTGTACTCTGTAGACAATGCCGTCTGACAGGCCACATACACTCTTAAAAAATTGAGTGACCCACGCTCCATTTAGGGAGAAGCGGCGATGTCCCCAATGTTCGTCTTTAAATGGGGTAACATTGGTCCCTTTTGACACAGAGAAATGTTCCTCCCCCGTAAAAATCACGATGGCTGACACCAGGCTAGCGTAGGAGCAAAACAATCAGGCTTAGCGAGTGCACCGACTTAGCGAGTACACGTTTATGACTTAAGCGACGCACGTTGATACTACAGAATGGCGTCTTGGCAGATAGTTGAGAGTCGGGCCCATTCATGGTTTGCGCAAGGACACCGGAAGGCTGATGCAGCGCATTTGCATAGACATTTATTAATAAGTAAACGTTTGCTGGTCTACGAGGCACATAGTACACGTGCACCGTACACACAATCAATGAATTCAATACACAATTCAATCATTTGCATACAATATAGCCCATAGAATGAACAAATCACAGCCGCCGCGTACGCAAATATGGGTTTACACATACCCCAATAAGAAGTGCAAACGCTTATATAGTTACTGAATTACGACCGACATGGTGGTACAAGCGCTACGTAATTTTTGTTAAACTCTTTTACATTTCATGGCTGCATCACAAGATACGCAGACGTAATTATCCTGTAGCTATCCCTTAGCCAAGCTTAGCAGTGAATCAAAAGCTACATAATAATGAACGTGATAATTACAGGGCTAATTCAGTTCCCGTGAAAACGACCACCAACCATGCATACCATTCCGACGACATTTTGAAGGTTGCGCCACCTCTTGACAGTGGCCACAGATAAAATTTAACTCTCTGATTTCTTTATTTCTATTGGTACTCTGGGAGGGCGCAGCGTGGAGACCAGATTCTGTCGCCTTCGTCGCGTCGACTTCGTTGAGTGGTTTGGCGTTCACATCTGTTAGCATTCTATTTACGAGTTTACCACAAGTACGACGATGAGCCATGGATTCATGTAACTGCTAGCCCTTCAATGACAACGCTTCTGATGCGCTAACGGCCGCCTTAGTTGTGTATGCGTACGTTACAACGTGGGTCGTGCGAGAGAAACAAGACAGGATGGCCTCGCACCCGACAGTGTTCTTTCGTGAGTGGTGTCAGTGGCTCTTGGCATCGCGGCAGCTCGATCACAAGAGTAGAACAAGGCGCAAACGAGGCCGCTAGCTCTATAGGTGAAAGTCAAAATTCCGTTGTAGCTCCACAAGCTACGTATACAGCCAATGGCTAGTCAGCTTGTAGCGCAACGCCTGGTCAGCGCCGGCCGTGAGCCGCAGAGGCCGAGACCGCACGCGTGGCAGAACCAATGTAGAACTTAGGTTCGGCTGGGTGCTGCCCCAACTCAGATATCCGCTACTTTGGTTGGGCTTCTAATGTGAGCGTGGTGGCCAACCAGGCGACCTTTAAAAGCTGTTGGCTATATTCGTTGACCACGTTGCTAACAGACTTTTGTCGGCGACTATAGACCCTCATGAGTTCTCTTCAGCACCCATTAGTTGTAGCACCCTTCTTGCACCCTAGTTTACACCCTTCTGATATATGTACCCTTTGCGTTCCGCTTGTAGGGTGCTGCGACCCAAATAGGGTGCTCGAAAGGTATGCGGTAGGGTGTCGCACCCTTTTTCGCACCCTTATGGGTCAAAATTTGTTTAGTGTGTAGTTTAATAGCATCAAAATCTGGTTAATTCTGCAATTTTTGGCCGCAACCCGGTCACTTCGGACGATCCTCCGAATGCGCCATGCACGAGTCGCTGCAAATGTACGACGCAAAGGAGCGGGAGGGGACTTCGCAAACAACCGAAACGGCACTGGACCATGCGCGGTCACCACGCACAATCTCATTATAATCGCGTTTAAGGAGACGAAGGCTTCAGCGGAGGCAGTAAACATGTTTCATGTTTTTATTTTACTTGGTGCATGCGAATTACCTACGCGAAATATATGAACGCGTATAATCCCACTAGGGTGAAATCAGTGACAAGCATTAGTATCGTTTTCGCTGCGTGCTTTCAGAACTGCGTAGACGCAATGATCGTGCCATTAGCGACCATGGTTTCTTCCACAGCGGATTCATCAGCTGCAGTCCGCATGATGGCACAAAAATTGCTCGCTTCATTGTGATGGACGAACAATCAGCTGCCGGCCATTTTTCCGGCAAAAAAATTATCGTTGCGTCCGCGTGGCTGTGTGTAATAAGGAACGGGTTCAGAACACGTTTCGTCTGAATACACAGGGTATTTGCCTTGTGAAGCTTGTGAAGATGGTGTTTCGAAAATCCCTCCTCACTCACAGCTGGCGCACAGCAAAAATAAATAAATAAATAAAAATAAAATAAATAAATATAAATAAGTTGTCGTTCCGGGGCTGAGGTTTGAAGCCAAGTCCGTGTGCTTCGAAAATGAGTGCCTTGAACACTAGGCCACGCGCCTATGCCTGTCAAATGTGAACTGAACAAAAGCATACGAATGTGTTCGAGTGACGATGCAAAAGCAATTTGAAAACGGTACACTTTGTATAGGCGCCCCCTTGAAATATTTTGCGTTGGCGGCCTATAGGCGATCTGCCAGGCCGCCTATACCATCGACACCAGGAATTGCACGTTTCGCGAAAATTCTGACTTCGAGGAAGTTGAATTCCTAACCCGCGTTTCGTGTGATGGTCGTCATGAGGCTAACGAACGCCAGAAAGAATATAAAAAAAATTAGGCAGATCCCACAGATGGTAGGAATCAACTTTTCTAGAACTAGGTCTGGATGGATGGATGGATGGATGCTATGAGCGTCCCCTTTATAACGGGGCGGTGACATGTCTGCCACCAGGCTAGAAAAAAAACTTTCTTTTTTATGGTGGCCTAATGCCTTATCTACATTGATTAAATCTATGTTATTACAGCAAAGAAAAATATGAGTTCACGGTCCATCTCTCTGCTTCTTAAGGCAGAATGACCTTGTTTTCCGCCTTATTCATTTTTGTCCTTTATCTCTACTTTTCTGCCACCAATACTCTAACCGTCTCTTACTTATTTCTATCGCGGACGTGTTCAGCTTTCCATTGTTGTCCCTAAAACCCAAGGCTTCATGTAGACTCGTGTCCACACGTATATCTGGGTGGATATCGCCACATTCAATCAGTACATGTTCCATCGTTTCCTTAGTTCCCCCACAGCATGTACATTGTTCTTCTTCGTTACAGAATCTCGCTTTATAGGTACGCGTTCTAAGGCAACCCGACCTTGCCTCAAACAGTAAAGCGCTTCCCCTTGAATTATCATAAAACCTCTCCCTCCTTATTTCGTTTTTTTCCCCTTCGGTAGTCACTGAGAGCCGGCTTCTTTTCCATCGCTGTCATCCAATAAGTCCTCTCCGCCTCTCTGACTTTTCGCTTAATGCTCCTTGTTGCCATGTCGCCCACACTGCTAGCCGTATATTTACTGGTGAGCCTCCTAGTTCTTTTTCTCCACTGCGTGTCGACGCTTTTTCTATACAAATACCTGAAAACCTTCCCTGCCCATCTACTCTCCTTCATTTTCCGCAGCCTCTCTTCAAATCTAATTTTGCTCTGAGCTTCCCTCACTTCAAAACCTGTCCATCCCATATCACCCTTTACAGCCTCATTTGTCGTCTTCCCGTGAGCGCCCAACGCGAGGCGTCCCACAGTCCTTTGATTTACATCCATTCCAGATTGCACCTCTGACTTCATGCACACCACTGAGTTCCCAAATGTAAGCCCCGGAACCATCACACCCTTCCACAGCCCTCGAAGCACCTCGTACCTATTGTATCCCCATAACGCTCTGTGCTTCATGATTGCAGCATTCCTCTTTCCCTTTGTTACCGATGCTTTCTCTTGTACCTCCATATATCTATCCCCCCTCATTTACCCACACTCCGAGGTACTTGTATTCACTTACCCTCGGTATTTCTTGGCCCTGTATTAAGACCGCATGGTCTTCGTGATCATTGAATACCATCAATCCACATTTTGTTGCACTAAAACCTAGTCCTAGAGCCTCGCCCTCCCTTCCGCATATATCTGCCAGCCGCTGTATATCATATTGACTGTCCGCAAATAAGACAATATCGTCAGCATAAAATAGCCCTGGAAGCTTCTGCTCAACCATCGCGCCTGCCTGTTTGTGTGACAGATTAAATCCAATGTTGCTACCTTCTAGCGCTTTTTCCATCCTCACCATGTACAGCATGAATAACAGCGGGGACAAAGGACATCCCTGTCTCAGCCCCTTGCTAATGTCAACGCTGTCCTTGCTGCTTATTCCTTCCCATTCTACACAAACTGTATTTTCTCGGTATATCTCCCTCAAAAGCTGTATACAGTCGTCACCTATGCCCACTTCCTTCAATATATCCCACAAAATTTCCTGATTAACGTTGTCATATGCCCCGGTGATGTCTAGATAAGCTACGTATAAGGGCCTGTTTTCTATTTTTGATATTTCTATACACTGTGTAAGAACAAACAGGTTATCGTCTAACCGCCTGTCGATTCGGAATCCATTCTGGAGTTCTCCCAAAATATCATTTTGCTCTACCCACGTTTCTATTTTTAATTTTACTGCCTGCATCGCCAACCGGTATAGCACCGATGTAATAGTTAGCGGTCTATACGAACGAATGTTATCCTTTTCTCCCCTGCCTTTATAGATTAAGTTCATTCTACTTTTTCGCCAACTGTCTGGTATTTCCCTCTCCTGTAAGCACTTTTCTACGGCTTTCAGCAGTCCTTCTTTAGTGCTCTGTCCTAGTTCGTTAATTAGGCTGACGGGAACCCCATCTAAGCCCGGAGTAGTGCGCTTAGGAATTTTTCCTTCGGCCTTCTTCCAATTGAAATTTTCAAGTACTACATCTTCCTCGGTTGTACCCTTCTGTATACTTTTACTCACCGGGGGGAATCCCCTGGGCGACCTTTTTAAACGAATCGGCTGTTACCTTTCGGATGTAACCTAGCGCTTCATACCCTTCCAATTGATTTCCTTCTTCATCTACCATATGTTGTTGCATTGTTACAGACTTCCTACCTAGCGCTTTTAGGTGGCTCCAAAATATCCTAGGCGCGGCCTTCTTCTTTTCGCGAATCTCTGTCATCCAGCGTTCACTTTCGCCTTTAATTTTTGCCTCGACTAATTTCTGCACAATGGATTTTTGCTCTAAATATATTTCCCATACTTGGTTGACTTCATCCTGTGGCCGCTTCTCCTTTTTTGCTTGTCTGTGCTGCCGTGACGCCTCACGTCGCTTCTCGATCGCATCCCGGATTTCTTTGTTCCACCAACTTTTTTGGCTTTCTCTTTCCTTTCCAAGAAATAGTTTTTTTCTCTTTTTTTTATTTCTTTCGTGATTACATGTAGCAGCTCACTATACTTCCAGTCTTTGCCTGGAGGTTTGTCTACTTCTTCCTCGACTCTTGCGGCTATATTAGTTATTTGTTTCTCATTTAAATATGAGCTGCCAACGTTCGATTCTAGGTTCTTATTTTCAGTTTTATATCCCATTTGTAATGTTATGCGTTTATGATCACTACCCAAGCTGTTAATGCCTTCCTCGTCTATTCTCATCTCTCTAAGTTTGCCATAGATTCCTTCTGTCATGAGACAATAATCAATGCTCGACTGCCTGTTTCCGACTTCCCACGTGATGTGTCCCTCACACTTAGGCCCCGCGTTAACTATTTCAAGACTATGTTGCTCGCAGAGATCTAGCAATAACTTGCCATTGGAGTCTGAATATCCGTCAAGGTCATGTATGTGTGCATTCATGTCCCCTAGAAGGATTATTTCGGCATCATGACCAAATTCTTTAATATCGGTGCTTATGCATTTCACTATCTCCAGATTCTTTTCTCTGCAGTTATTCCCCGTCCACAAGTAAGCTACACCTAGCCACGTTTTCTTTCCACCTACTGTGCCCGAAACCCACAGGTGCTCTGAACACGTTTGCTTCACTCTATCCCATTTTGCTCTGCTATGAATTAGCATTCCAACACCCCCACCTCTCCTTTCTGATATGATCCTGTTGCATCCTTCCCAAATGTAATTGTCAATATGTGGTGGCTCTTCCAAGTCTCTAAGGTGTGTTTCTGTAACCGCATAAACACCTATCTGGTCCTTGTTTAACTGTCCCTCAATCTCTAACCATTTTGCCTTTTTTCTGCCACCCTGCATGTTAATGTAACCAATTGCGACACGCGCCTTCTCCCTTCTTTTACCTTTTCTCTGGTTTTTCGCTATACTACCTGTCACAGAGTCCCCCTGGTTGTTGTCCTCATTACACGCTACCCTGGACACCGAAGGGCCCGCGTGCCCCCCAAAAAAGCTACTGCGCGTCCTGCAAGTCGCCAACCCACCTCATGACCAAGCCTCCTATTGAAGTGTATTCCGTCTCTTCGAAAACCACCCCACCTGTGCACCTCTCTGTTTATTTCCACTACCTCGATGCCCTTCTCTCGACTCATCCGCCATATCTCTTTGTTTGCGTCGACAACCGCTCTTTGCAGGTTGCCGTCACGCACCGGTACCTCCGGTATTGTGCATACCACCATCTGCACCTGAGGGGAAATGGCGCGCATGTCATCGACCCCTTTCGCCAATGTGGTCGCTAGTTCGGCTGATTCTTCATTCAAGACGTCGTTTAGACCTCCCGCAATTATCACGAGGTTACGTCCATTAGCTTTAGTTGCGAGTTCTGCGCTAGCTTGTCTCATCACTGATCCCAGCCTACGTCCCGGGAACGTCCCTATTAAAACTCGTTTGTCGCCTCTCACCCTTTCCTTGACTGCTTTTTGCGCATCTAGCTAAATTCGAGTCCCCGGCCATTATAACTTGCTCCGACTTTTCTGCTGGACTGTCCCGCACCTGGCCACTGCCTCGGTCACCAGCTCGCGCAACCGCCGCTGTTTTGCTCCCTCCCATCCCCAAAACCACCTCGCGGAAACTGGGTCCTGTGCCCCCTGCACCTGTCTTCCCCAAACCTGTCTCCACCTTCGCGTCTCCCACTATGGGGGTTGATGCCCCCCCCTGTTCCCGCCGTCGCTTGCTTCCTTGTTCACCATGACTGCCTTCGCTAACCCTTCCTCAGCTGACTTTAGCCTTTCTCCCATAGCCATCGTTTTTTTCTCGCTCTGTCGCCAACGCATTCTCCAGCTCGGCGATTTTTACCTTGAGCTCATTCTGGGCAGCCATCATTATTTCCATTTTCGCCTCTAACTCACATTGCTTACACTTGGCGTCAGCTTGTTCTGCCTTGTCATCCTCTATTTTCAATCCCATTCCGCACCCTGTTTCACAGCTCCGCGCGCACGCCGGCACAAGCGGCTGACGCGTGAACTAAAGGCACTGCTGTCGAGTCTTGCAGCACAAGCCGCGCAGCGAATCACGACGCATGTGTTGCTCCTTGGACACGGCTGCACGCGATGCACAGCTCCTTGCTTGCCGCTCGCTTACTTTTTCGTGCCATTGTTTGTGAATTGTGGTCTGTTGCGAGAAAAAAATAACGGACACATTGTAAATTCCAAAGTGTGTTCGCCGAAAGCCTGTGGCTGTTCGACTGACTTTGCAATGTATTTTTTTTGTGTCTTTTTTTCACACTTTCTCAGCAGGTGATTGATGAGAGTGTTAAGGGGGAGAAGCCACAGCTGTGGCGGCGCAACTGTTGCTATGCGACGCTGTGCCATCATGTGATTGTTGAGAGAGTGTGAGGGGGAGAGGCCCCAGCTGGCACCGTTCCAGGGCACGGACGGACTGCGGTCGGACGCCACGAGTATGAGACACTAAAGGCTTTCTCCTAAAAAATCTCCCGCGGTGGTCTAGTGGTTAGGGTGCTCAACTGCTGTTCCGCAGGTCGCGGGATGAAATCCCGGCCGGGACGGCCGCATTTTCGATAGAGGCGAAAATGCTCGAAGCACGGGTACTAAGATTTAGGCGCACGTTAAAGAAACCCTGATGCTCAAAACTTCCGGAGCCCTCCGCTACGTCTCATAATCATATCCTTACTTAGGAACGTTAAACGATGTCAATTATTATTATCTTTCAGGAGAAAGTTCTAATATCTGACCAGGAACACCACTGAATTTTGCACACAGCTTTATAGGGCACTGCGTGCCCGGCGTTTGGGGGGCCGGCTGTCAAAGCGCCTGCAGAAACGACATTGGTCACCACTTCGTAGAACCACCGCGGGACCTGATTAGCTTAAAATGTGGGAACACATGCGGCGTCGCAAGGACAGGCGGCCCATTCACACCTCCTAGGTATGTGAGCGACATTTTGAGGTTTACGATATTGTCAAGAATTATAAGCCCATAATGAACTGAAAAAGAAGTTATTCTGCCACGTGGAAAGTGTGAGCTAGCGCCGAGGGCATTGCTTCGCATTTTTCCCGGTCTGCCAGAGTGCATCTTGAAGCGAAAAGTGACGATAACGACAAGGAGTTCACAAATAAAACGGGAAGGGATGAGTTCGGTCACGCCAAAAAATAGAAGAATGCCGTCATCGAGTCGGTCGAGTGAATCTTGCGATGACGCATCTCCATGCACCTTAGGCGTTCCACCAACTGCACCGTTCACGCTCAGCGAAGCGACAAACCTCTCTTTGCCTTCCGCGCATTGGCACCTAGAATTCATCGATGACGTCGCGTCAGGGATGACGTGTGGTGTTTTCTACAACAGAAAACCAAAAAGGGCAAGGTCTACTATTTATCTTTCCTGGTTTTTCGTTTTTTCTTCCCAAGCACACTCTGCAAAAAAAAAAAATGTAACATTTGGGATTAATGCACCTACGCATCAATGATTTGCACCTGGCTTGCTCGGGTTATTTTCTTGAAAGCTATGTGCTCTCCGTTAACTACACGTTCTTCGAGACCACTAAAGAGCGGGTGCGCTGCAATAAGGCAAACATTGCATGCGAAAGAGATGGCTAATAGTTTTTAGCGGATGAAAGTCCCAGGTTTTTCACTCATACCGTACGTTTACAAAAGAACGCGCTCTCGTTGAACCACAGTTTATTATTTCAACACTCAAATACTCAGGCCAGAGGCATGTGAACATTCCTTCCAGCCTTTGGTCACTGTGAAATTATCACCGTGAAATTATCACCGCCTTTGGTCAGTGTGAAATTATCGACTTAACCTTGGAAAAGAACGCCTTCATTATACTCTTCCGTCTCTGCTGAATAGTTATGCTCTTATTGATTTCGATTTGTTCACCTGTACTAGCAAAGAACTCCACTCTAAGTATTTAAATAACATGGTTTCAGTTTAAGTTTGATTATATGTACACAGTGTTGATTCGCGTATTCTCTGGTGATCCTTGTATAATTATGTTATTCTTATGTTTTGAATTGTATAATTCCTACAACTGCCTCCCTGCTGTATTTTAGGTTTGTAGGCTCGTCAAGCTGCCTTTAAGCAGCTTTTACCTACAACCCCCTCCATCTGTGTTTGTAAGATGGGAAATAAATTGATTTGATTTGATTTGATTTGATAACAATTAGAATTTGATTATATTGAAGAGAAGGTTTTATTGACAGACCTGTGTAGCTGGTGGTGTTACGAAAAACCCTCCTCACCCACAGGACACCTTATTTATGTTGGAACAGCGCTAGCGCCACAGTGAAATGCGCGGGGTTTTAGGTGTGGCCAGCTAATGACGAAGACGTTGAAGTTGAGAGACTCACGCGCTGTTCGCCTGTGTGGCGTTGTGTAGCCTGTGTGGCAGGCGAGTATCTGAGCTTCAGTAAATTATTCTATATCATTTTTACTACGTCTCGTGTTTCAACGATGCCCGAAGACAACATCATCAGAAGTGGGATAGCCATCCAGTCGCCACCAAGATTGAATGTGAGTTTGATCAGTCCACGGAGCGTCTTAACCCTAAATGGAACGAACCGAGGAAACATCCAACCCGACCGGCGGTGGAGACACAGACTCTGGCGGTGGAGACCATCATGGCTCGCGACCTCCTGCAACTCCTCCAAGAAAACGACCGCCTGCTATCGACCGTGCTGGAACGACTGACTGTGGCCGGCGCGCCGCCGCCTCAACCAGAGCCAACGTTCCAGGTGATTGCTGATTTAAGCCACAACATCAGTCCCTTCGACGGCTCCGAGGACGCTCCTTCAGGGCGTGAATGGATAGAAAACATTCGTCGAACGTCGAACCTTCACGGGTGGCCAACTGCCTACACGCTCGAAACTGCCAAGGCCCGGTTCGTTGGCGTTGCCAAGGATTGGTACCGTTCGAAGAGCTCCAAAATCACGTCGTGGGAAGAATTCGAGGTACGTTTCCGTCGAACCTTCATCAGCCAGACTCGCGTCGCGGAACGATGACGCAGGATGCAAGAGCGCGTGCAGCAGCGTAACGAGAGCACGACCACCTATTTCCACTCCAAGGTGCGTCTTTGCCAATTAGTAAACCTCGGCTTCAACGATACGCGAGAACAAGTTCTGACTGGTTTGCGGTCTCGCGAACTCTGCACCATGCTCTTGGGAAGGACGCATGACGACGACGACGACGACCTACTGCACGACATCTTGGACTTCGAGCGCATCGAACGAGAACGACGGGAGCTTTTCGGATCACGTACCCGAAGCCTCATGTCACCATCATTTTCTGAGCGCAGCCTGCCCGCTACCATGAAAAGAGAAGAGACTGTCGACTCAAACCATGGAACGGAATGACACCAGCCATTGCGGTCCATCAACCAACACGGTGAGCGCAAGTGCTATAACTGCAACATCTACGGCCACATAGCACGTGACTGTCCGAAGCCTAAGCGACCGCTTAAGGGTCAGCGTTGCCAAGCAACGGGCCACACACAACGCAACTGCAAAGCCAACTCAAGTAACGAGTCTAACGTCGTCACAGAAGCGCTTCCTTGCACCGGGGCCTGTCATGTGTGGATCAAGCAAGTGATCTTCAACGATGACTTCACTTTAGTAGGCCTCATTGACACAGGCAGTTCAGGTTGCTTCTTAGAACCTTCGAGCGCGAACTGAAACAGGGACGAAAAGAGAGGAAACAACACAAGCGCTTTTTTTCTATCAACTGAAAATTTATTAGGTAGAAACAGACATGGGCTGAATATTGTTTTTTTCAGCCAAAAATAAACTAGGCAAGCTGTGCTCTATGGTTGGAAATAAGATGGACGCGAGAGATCGAGGGGGGCACTCTACTTGCAACGTTAAGCACAAAGTTAGTTTTGTTACATGTGCGTCGAACCTTGTGTACTGTATTCCGTTAAGTTGTGGACGAGCGTATGTGGGGCAGACGGGTCGCTGCCTTAACATACGCCTAAGAGAGCACCTCTCGTCTTTGAAAGGTAGGCCGCTCACGCATTTAGCAATGCATTGTGCGCAGTGTGGCTGCGAACCAAGCTTTTCTGACACGGTCACCCTGTTTAAGCACCGTGATCGCACCACGCGGGAACTTGCAGAGGCATTTCACATCCACATTAGGGGGGTCATCTTGTATCAGTCACCCGTCATTGGCGATTTCCAACAAGGAAGTGTTGCTCCTAAAGGAAAGGGGATAATAGTAGATACGGTGTGATAGTGCCTGGTATTACACTTAGGACGGTGCGCATGTGCAGCGGGCGACGTGGTCGAGGTATTTATGTCTGTTTCTACCTAATAAATTTTCAGTTGATAGTAGCGCTTGTGTTGTTTCCTCTCTTTTCATCCCTGTTTCAGTTCGCGCTCGAAGGTTCTTAAGATGTATATGTACCAACTAGCTCGTCTCTCGGTCTTGCTTCAGGTTGCTTGTTGCGTGCGTCAGCAGCAGCACGATGCGGCGTTGAGATGGTTCAGGAACCTACTCTTCTGTACGGTTTTGGCAGCAAGAACGTGCCCGCGACTAGAAGCTTTGGCCACTGCCAGGCAAAGATTAGCATCAATGACGTTGTCGCAGAGAAAGTTCCTGTATTAGTGGTTCCTGATGACGCCCAAAGCGTTGATTGGCTGGTGGGCAGAACCTTCACCAACCTGCCCTTCGTTACTTATTGCAAAGTCGGTAGCACGTTTCGCTTCTACCACATAAACGACTGCCCTTTCTCAGGTCTAGTGCCGTTCGAACAGCAGTCGAAGCTGAAACTGAGACCAAGAGAAGAATGTGAGCTTCAAAAAGATACAGTGAACTACATTACTACACCTACCGATCACTCTGTGACTGGCTTTCACGAAAACTGTGGATGTCATATGCTTCTTGACATGCAACATGAAGAAATAGTAGAGCCACTGTGCTCCACGAATGTCAGTGCAGCTGTGAATGAGACAACTTCAGAGTACGGCAGCCCAGTACTTCTGCACAAGAAGAACGATGACAGAGGGCTTGCAGATCACCTGAGACAAGCTTTCACAAAGAAATATAAGTCGTCAGTTATTGAAGCAGAGGAAGCCAAGCTCACGACAACGTTCTGAGACCCAAACCTCGGCCAGCATCTGAAAAAGTGTGCATTCGGTAAAGAAAGCATTAACCCTTCGGTTTCTCGTTCGACTAGAGGACGGAGAGAACCAACAGAACAGAAGACAAGTGCGACTTCTAAGCTTCCAAAGCCACAAAATGTCCATGACACAAAAAGATTGTTTCGATTAGGAAGCTTCTACCGCAACTCCCGAAGCACGCCCTCACCGCTGAGCCTTTTACGAGATTTTTGCTCGGGATCTTTTTGGCACACCTTCCTAGGTGCGAAGAGGATTCCGATGTGAAGTTCTTGTGTGCTGTGAAAAGATATTTTTTTTATTTCTCTGCACTTCGTGCTGTGGCTTTCCGCAAGGTCGAGCCAGTCAGGATGGCTGGAAGTGTTTGGGCTGTGTGCCGTGAAAGTCTTTAGCATTAGTTCGTGCATATAGCGCTTGTGTTTTTGTTTGTTTGTTTGTTAGAACTTACTTCAGGTTTGAGTAATCCTGCTTATTTGTATTTTTTTTCTTCATCGTCCTCCATTTAGTAAGAAATTTGATAGGAGGATGGCCGAGCTAAGGCAATTAACTTGTCGTGATCGCCTTAACGAGGACGTTAAGCTCTTCAGGATGGCCGAATGTTGGAACAGCGCTAGCGCCACAGTGAAATGCGCGGGGTTTTAGGTTTGGCCAGTCGAACATGAAGACGTTGAAGTGGAGAAACTCACGCGCTGTTCGCCTGTGTGGCGTTGTGCAACCTGTGTGGCATGCGAGTATCTGAGCTTCAGTAAATTATTCTATATCATTTTTACTACGTCTCGTGTTTCAACGACGCCCGAAGACAACATGTATTCGCCCAAGACGACTCGAAGTCGAAAACCGTCTCGTCTTTCTTCAGTCGATGCACTTCTCCTTCCCCGCCCCCCTCCCAAAGCTTTCTGCAGCTAAGGTGATTTTGCACTGGTTCCACGATCGGAGGCATTGTGAACTTTCTCCACCTTACTTGGTTTTGCACTGCCTCAGCGATTGGTGGATAGATCACGGACGCAGTGCAATGCGACGATGTCGTGCGGTGACGTGATGACGTCACAAATTTTGGCGATATGTGACGTCATATGGTGCGGTCGTCACGTGACGATGACTTTTTTGCTTCTCTCGTGTTGACGCCCCCGCCGACGGTGAATTTTCGTGTTTGATGAGGCATCTATGACTGTCACTTTAATAAAACATTATCTCGTTCCTTTCCGGGGCTGGGAAAACGAGTGCCTTGAATACTATGTCACTTGCCCGCGCTTGCCCTATGTGAACTGATCTGAAGCATTTGAATGCGTTCTACCGACGATGGAAGAACTCACATGACCCCTTATCATTCACTTAAGACGACACGAAGGCGAAAGCCATCTTCTGTTTCGTCTCATCAGATCCATTGATGCTCCGCCGCCACCTTTCCAATCCTTTCTGAACCTAACGTGGTTTTTTACTACCTACAAGATCGGAAGCACCTCACCTGGTTTTGCATCGCCTCCGTGATCGGACCACCTTTGACCAAGATATGATGCGATGTGATGACCTCATCATTTGACGTTACGTCACGTGATGACACTGTGACGTCATTATGACGTCACATGACGTCGCATATTTCGGCGATCTTTAGCGTCATCGTGTCGTCATGTGGTTACCTCATGTCGTGATGATGACTTTTTGAATCACTCGTCCCCGACGCCGCTGACGCCGCCGACGCGGGACGTCGACGGTCAAATTTCACATTTGATGAGGCATCTAAGGCATTCGCCTTAAAAACAATTGCAAAGCAGCACACTTGCTGTGGGCGCTTCGTAGCAATATTTCGTTTTGGCGGACCAAAAGCGATCTACTGGGCAACGCGTAAGGTAGATATAAGAAAGTGCGCATTTAAGGAAAATGACGACTTGCATAATATCGAATTCCAGACAGCGTTTCCATGATAGCGTGATAATCCTCTCGTTCGGCCGTTGCAGAGGCTGACGAACTCTGAAAAGAACCTAAAAGACTAAGCGCATTTTGCGCCCGAAAACAGCGCTCCGCGGACGGCCGCTTCCGGTACCTATAAAAAAAACCCGCATTTCCCCGAAGGGGGAAGTATGAGAAGTGCGAAGCACGGGGGTGATGCTATGAGGGGGGCGCGCGCGACTAAACTGCAGAGCCGAGCGAAGGAGACGGCAGCGAGAGAGCCCGCGCCAGCCGACCCACGGAGGTCTGGCCGTTTTTTAAGTGCAAAGCACTTTTACTGATGATGATGATTAAGTGTAATTACTGATTTAAAGTGTTGTTGTCATGATGCATTTGTACACACACACACATTTATATATGAAGTATTATTTATTTATTTTACACTTCACGCTTTTCGTATGATGCATTAATGCACCTCGCGAGTGCGTCACACACACACACACATACACACACTACACACGTCACTACAGATCAGCACCTATTCGTGTTATCGTTGTAGCTCACGGTTAGTACCAGCGCTTTCTGATCCGAGAAATGGACGGTGAGCGCGCGCAGCCGCGGAGCGGAGGGCGGAGCGCGCGCAGTCACGTGGGGCGTGACGTCGCTGCGCCGTTGCTACAGACGCTCCTCTCCGCTCCTCGCGCCGTTGCTAGGGGAGAGGAGGAGGAGCGCGGATGCCGGCGGAGTTTTCGGGGTCGCTTAAGAAGTGCATTCGCACTTAAAAGTAAATAAATAAAAGGAGTACACGTCAGGTGGCTTCCCGTACCTATAAAAAGTCACAGTTCCACCGCAAGGGTGAAGCAATGAATGCGATAACAACAACGATAGCGACATGACGGCGACGGCAACGGCGACGGCAAAAACCCGTCGAGACTGTTCATATAATTGCTATCGCAATAAAAGTAAATAAATAAACGGAGTATACGGGGGCAATCTAAGCATGGCGTTACCAAGCCATGCTTCGCTTGCCCCCGATTCCCTGAGAGGGAAAGGGCTCCTGAATTGTATTGGTGATTATGGAACAAATGTTTTACAAATTTTGGTTTTTGAAGCAGTTAAAATTACTGCGCAAGTCTAAACAGCAAATCTCGGCTCTCACGACTGGCGAGAGCTGCTATGACTACGCGTATCATAGGTGCTACAGCAGGCGCCGCGCGCGGCATGAAGCAAGAATAAAATCACTGGAACGGGAAAGGTACCGCGGCCGTCTGGCCTGCCACCATATTTGGTCGAACGCGACTGAAGCTGCAGCGCAACTGCATTGATGTTACGCGGAGTAACGCTCGTTTTACACATTTCGTGCACTTTTGCTGCCGCGAATGAAGCATACCGTTGTTCTCTAACTGCTTAGGTAAGAAACAGCGTCAGTTTTCACTTGCCTACACGCGCGCGCACGCGTATGCAAACTTTGCGGCATTTACGCATGTCCGGAACCCCATGAATTACGCGCCACCATCTTGGTGCTCTTGTGGTAGCTTCTTTAAATTTATATACACCGCAAAGGTATGGCGTGACAAGAGCGTGTGACTGGTCCTAACTTGCAAATCATGACACGCATGTCATGTAAAACATTATATACATGACAGGGACTTGGGGCAGTCACGGCCATTTAATTAAATGGTTGCATACCAAAATTGCTATGACGAAATTTATCTTTATGACGAACGTAAATGACAAGTGGTAACGTGAAAATTACCACTTGCATGTCTTGTACGGCATAATATACTAATTGCCACGCACATGGTGTGTTCGCGGCCGGTTTGCTAGCTTGATATACACAAAAATGATATTGAGGGTTATGACCGTATGACGAACATAAATGGCAGGAGTTCACTATCAGCTTGGAACGTAAATCATGCCTTACATGACATGCATGTCAGGCTTTTCATGTTGACACTTGTCATTTGTGTTCGTCATACTGTCACGTCACACAATACTAATTTTGGTCACGTCACGCAATACTAATTCCAAGCTAGCGAACCGGCCGTGAGCCCACCATGAGCGTGGCATGTAAATAATGCCGTACATGGCATGCATGACACGATTTTCATGTTACCACCTGTCCTTTATCTTCGGTATAAAGTCTCGTCACGGAATACCAGTTTTGGTGCATATCAAGGTAGGAAACCAGCCGCGAGCACACCATGAACGTGACAAGCATATGATGTCGTACATGATATGCAAGTCATGATTTTCATGTGACCACGTGTCATTCACGTTCCTTATACAGACATATCTGGTCATAGTAAGTATGGTACATATCCATGTGATTAAAAGGCCGCGAGTGCCCTGAGACATTAGCGAGGCGAGCGATCTGGACCATTTATGTGGCGAAATCACCGACAGCGCGCAGCGGCGAAGAGAAACCGAATGCGGTACTTTTCCCGTTCTAGTAATTTTAAGCAAGATGGCACAGCAGCGCCACTAGTTCTCGCGACGGCCACCGCGTTCTGTTCGGAGAGTGGGCGCCTACGGGGCGCTGTGAAACTGACCTGGTTCTTGACACGTTGAGTGAGAATCGGTTTCAAGCATAGTCAGCGGAGAGCTGACCATGCTGCATTTGTTTTTTGGCTTTGAGTTATGTGTTGCGAGTTGGATAGACGTTTTTTGGGGAATGCAGTAGCTGAGCACACATCGTGAGCTTACCAGGAACGCCATTTGTACTGACGTTTAAAGGGTAACTTATGGTCTGACGTAGCGTCAGCATCCATGTTGGAACACATACGTCAGTTTTATGAAGAGACGCGCACGCCATGGTGTGAGTCACATTTCGCGTTGCTCGACCCCGTACTAATGTACCAAACAATGCTACGTATCATGTTCAGATCAACCCACGCGGTGGTGAGATACTGTCAATATCATACGTAGCATTTATTGGTGTCTCCAGGGACGAGCAACGATTGAATATAGCTTGCTGAGTCATAGGAGTACTTATGAAATGTTTATTCGACTGTCATAAAAGCGAAGCTAACGCTCGAACCAAAATTGACGTTAAACCTACATGATGTCTATATCATAGCAGTACACATAGGTAATATTTATTACCTATAAAAGTATAAAATTGGATTGCCAGCAATGCAGCCACAACTGGCGTCGCACCGACACGACGACTGCATAGGATCTTAGTCCAAAGCAGTTTTAAGACCCGGCGAGGTTCTGTGGTAGAATGCATAATTGTAACGCAGGATGGCTTGGTTCGATTGCTGCTAGAATGGTTATTTTTATTCTTTGCAGTCGTGGGGTCAACACTGCCAATGTCGATTTTTCTTAACGCTCTCGTATTTAAATTACCAATCTCTGTTCTCACCATTCCTAGGCGGATCACCTGCGGCGCATACCAACATACCGCGGCCCGTGGTTTATGGGTATCTGCCAGACGCGTCTGGAGGAGAGGGTTTGACGACGTACACGCCAAGATTTTGGCGTTATTCATGATATGACCAGACAGTCACTTTCGTCATTCCCTCTTACCCCCCTATGGGAGAGAGAGAGATGTTTATTGTGGCAGAAAAGCTGAGAGGTCGGCCTGAATACATTTTCTGGCCTGCGACTCAGCGTTAGAAAAGGGGAGGAAGAGGAAGATAAAGGAGAGAGACGGTGCCGATGATGATGAGGAGGAAGGTGGTGATGCAGCAAAACGTTCAAAAACTATTTACAGTCTCTTGTCGAGTTCGGTCTCTCGTAAAAACTTGTTTATCGCTTTCAGAATATCGCGCTGATGACGAGGTGGTGGTCCCAACAGAACTTTTTCTGAAACTTGTTGCTCCGTAGATTTCAACAAGGTGGTGGCCATCGAATTTTTTTGCGCTATATATCGCGGGCAGACGCACAAGATATGTTCTGTAGTCTCAGTAGTGCCACAGGTCTCGCAATTCGGACTGCCTGCATGGCCGATGAGGTGTAGGTAACGACGAGTGAACGCCACACCTATTCGTAATCGGTGCAGTAAGCTTGTACTGCACCTTTTCATGGTTGGCGGTATCCTAACATGCATATCTGGGTCGAGATCATGAAGACGGCGGTGACGGTGACTTGGCAATGACCAATATGCTGCAGTAGTTTCTAGGACGAGTGTATATACAACGGCGTTAGTATGCGGCCGTGAAAATGGTACCGACAAGAACGTGGCGTTATCGTGAGCCATCTTTGCCTCCGCATCGGCTTGCTCGTTTCCATGTATGCCGCAGTGCCCTGGAACCCACTGATACATTATTTGATAGACAGTTTTCAGGGCTACATCGTGTAATTCAGCCACTTCTTGAGCAAGAAGATAATATGGCCCCCCTTTTAAGAGCCGAATCTATGACCTGAAGTGCTGGTTTAGAATCACAAAATATAATGCAATGGCGAGGAGGCTCCGTCGATATATAACGAATTACCTCGCGGATGGCCACAATCTCTGCCGCCGTCGATGTTGTTCGGTGGTCTAGACGGAAGCGTTCGCTGGTCTTCAAACTTGGTATAACGAACGCCGCTGTTGAAACAGTGGGTAACACAGACCCGTCAGTAAAGACATGTATAGAAGATGCATATTCTGTAGATATGTACGATAACGTTAATTGTTTTAGGCCACATGAGGGTATACGCGATTTTTTACCCACTCCGGTAATGGATAGGCGCACCTCAGGTCTTGATAAAGTACAGGGCTGGTCAAAAGTTCCCAGGCCACGCTGCCATAGGAATACATGGGATAGTGGCCTGGGAACTTTTGACCAGCCCTGTACATGTTGGTATCTCTGCAACTTTCGCTGGAGCCAAGACTATGGGAATGACGCTCTGATGGCGTGAGATCAATTCTGTGAAAGTGCTGTCCGGGCGGTGGGTGTGGATCGTCGATAACGGATGACGACCATGACGGGTTAACAGTCGGTGATATACCTTTAAAGGTTCGCACGAAAGATAACTATCTATGGGAGTTACGCGTGCTTCCGCAAGAACTCCCATCGTTGAAGTACAGCGCGGCAGCCCAAGACATGTTCTCAATGCCTGAGCTTGCAGGCTTTGCAATGTACGCAGGCAGCACGGGCGAAGACTGGTCATAATCGGTAAGCTGTATCGCAGGTAGCTTACGAAAAGTGCCTCATACAGTTGGAGCAATGACCTTTCTGATGGGCCCCATTTCGTGCCTGCTATATATTTAAGCATGTGTATAAAGCTGCTTAGTTTGGACCTAAGCATCGACACAGGTCAAGTTTCGGTCACTTCGCTTTGCGCGTAAATGCAAGGGCCGCACACTTCGCAGTCGCCAATTGTAGACCTCGCGAACGTAAATATTTAGAGGTGACCAATTCTGCTCGTTGTAGTCTTGCTCGAAGCTGTGACCGTGAAACATCAGAAGCCCATATGCAGATAACGTCTGGATACAGGCTCATCGTGGTGGTCTCTGGCACTACATCGGCTAGTCCAATGAGAGTTACGTTGAAGAGTGTCGGGCTGAGAATACCGCCCTGAAGTACACCACGAAGGACTTCATGTCGACTCGTCTCTCCATCCGTTGTCGTCATAAATATGGTCCGGCCTGTAAGGTAATTCATTACCACAGAAGCATCCTGCCTCCAATTCCTATTTCCTCAAGTGCGTCGCGGATGGCTTCATGTAACACGTTATCATATGCGCCTTTGACATCAAAAAAAGTTGCTCCCGTCAAGCGTCGACGCTTCTTTTCCTGTTCGACAGTTGATACCAGATCGATCACGCTGTAAATAGAAGACCTCCCTTTGCGAAAGCCTGTCATCATGTCTGGGTAGAGGTTGTTTTTCTCCAGAAACCATTCCAGCCTCGTCAACACCATTTTCTCCATGACCTTGTCTACGCAACTTGCCAGGGCAATTGTTCTGTAGGATGATAAGTAGAGGCCGGATTTTTAGGCACTGAAAAATCGTGTTTTAGGCGCCAAAAATAGGCAGGAAAAACACAGTTTTAGGCCCCCAAAATCGCAAATATAGGCACAATAAATTTTTACAAAAACTAAAATTTTCGAATAAGGACGTGCGCGACCTGGTCTACGATAGGAAAGCAAACAAATGTTATATTTTATGATTGTACAAAGGCGTTAATGTTTTAACATAGCCATGCAATGGTCCCTTTTCGGGCACGGTCTCCAGAACACGGTTTCTCCTTTTATTGTCCAGAATGGTAAGTTAAGTGTCCACCATCGTATAAACACGCTCCTGGGTCTGCTTCTTTTCGGCATGGCTGGGAAGGGCAGCACAGGATTCAATAGCCAGACCGCTAAAAGGCCAGAAGGGTCTGTTAGCCTTGCATTGGCCGGGTCTAATAGCGCAGAGTCAATTTCTTCTCTTTGTGTGAACACCATAAAGGGCCCCTTACCAGGTTTGAGCGTTTCGAGCTAGAAGTGTAATGCATGCATTGCGCTAACGATCACGTCTGCCAAGATTTGCAACGCTACGCTCCCCGGAAGGAGGTGAAATGTCAGACTGAATGCCTCGTGCCCTTTATCTCACGGGCGCGCGCACCAATGGGGGGAGGTGAAGTTCAACAAGGAATGGTCCGGTGTATGTCACAGTAGTACATGAAACTGCGAGAATTATTCGAGGCTACATGTGTAATTTGTGCAACTGTTGCTTGAATAGAAGAATGAAAGTTAATAGAAATATTAAAACATACAAACGGAATGTGTGCGCACTTTTCTTTAGTTTTTTCTTCGAATCGAGAGCGATGCGAGACTTAGCTGCCTATATTTCTTTTGTGTTCGTGTTCTCGCCGTTCCCGCGTCGTGCCGGCGCCAGCCCTGACAACGCTTAGCATGTTTTTGGTGCATCGTTCCTTACAGCAGTTCCAGCTGTGCGACGCGCTGTGTCGTGGTAAAGATACAGGATCCATGCGAGCCTCTCCAAACGCATAGACGGATCCATCCCACAGAAACAGGCAGTACACTATAGAGCGAACGCCGAAACGATACAACACCGCTTGTGCGCACGACCTGGCTTGGGCATGTCATGTGCACATAGTGTAATCTTGCGTGCGCATGGCGTGTTGATGCGTCAACGTCGTGTGATCTTCCGGCTCCGAGTTTCTCTGATACCGAAGAGGGCAGGGAAGGAATTTGGCTTGCGAGTGGCAAAGGTTTCAAGCTCATCTACCGGCATCATGCTTTCGCGGCTCGTAATGAACCGATTAAAAGTTCTTGTGGTACAAAGCTCTTCATTGGGCACGCGAACACTTCCAGTATCTGACTAAAATTTCTAATGTGATCTGGTGAAGCGCCCTTTAAGAGTAAATTACAAACGAAACAAAAGCCATGTGCACACCTGATTTTTTTTTTTTTACCTACTTTCTATTTTCCCCCTGACGGCCCTCCATGGTTTCACATTCGCTCTCCATATTCCTGCTGCTGCGCGCAGGCACCTCCTGTTTTCTGCCCCCCACCACGCCCAAGTCTTCAAGGAGGTGCTTCAATTCCATGGGAACACTGGACTGGAAAACCGGCGGTAAAAGCCGCCCGCCACGTCCTTGGCCATAGACGCCACTCTCCTCTTCCCCTCTCCTCTTCCCGCCTTCCCGCCTGGGACGTGCTCCCATTTAGGGCTGCAGAAATAGCGTCCTTTCCTGTGCCCTGCTCCAACCGCTCGCGCCATGTCAGTGCGGTGGGGTAAGGTGGCCGGCGCGTCCCATTTCACTGCTGCTACCGGTTGCTTCCCGGATGTTTGTTGAACTAGGGAACTATAGGTTGTTGCACCCCATAAAGTTCCGAAACGTCAATTTTGCCCGGTAACATGAATTACGGTCTCAAACTGTACTCAAAAGCAAAATTTGAGGCTAAATAGCGTTCATATAGGCACCAATTTTGAAAATAGGCATTTATGGGCACTTATAGACATTTAGGCACAAACCCCAAAAATAGGCATTTATAGGCACTATAAAAACACTATAAAAGCCCTCCTTTACCCCTAATTCATGCTCATATATCAAAGTGGCGCGATAGGAAGGCAAGGAAAAAAATAGGCATTTGCCTATAATCCGGTCTCTAATGATAAGGCACGAGGTGTTTTTCCAGCCTTCAGAAGCGCGACTACACGACTGGTTTTCCATTTTTCCGGCACAGTACCTGTGCTCCACGAAGCATTGAACATAGAAGAGTGCGTGCTTCTTCCCCCAGAGAACGGAGCGCAGCGTATGTGATGCCGTCTGGTCCCGGTGCCGATGAGCGTCGAGTCGAGGCGAGTGCGGCATCTAGCTCTTGCATCGTGAACATGGCATCAAGGTGGTCATCAAAGGCTGACAAGGCTTGTCGGTCACTTTTTGAGGGAATACCACTAGCTCCAGCTACAATAATTTTGCAGTACTCTTCCGCAACGTCTACTTCGTTCCTGCATTGCATAACCGCCAGAGCTCGGAATGGGTATTTTTCTTGAGGGGGGAAATCGTAGGGTGCGCATTATTTGCCATATTTTGCATAGTGGCTTTCGAGGATCCAAGGAAGTACAAAACCCTCTCCAGCGTTTAGTGTCCAATTTGTCAAGATGTCGACGCACATGTCGTTGAGCTTGGCGACATGCCCTAAGGTCTGAAACAGATTTCGTTCTTCTGTACTTCCTCTCTGCGCGGCGACGTACAGCCAGCAGTTTTTCATATTCAGTGTCGATGGAGGTTCTAGGCACCAATACGCTGATGCATTTCGTCGTGTCTTCAAGAGTTGAGGTTATGATATGTTCGAGGTCCGGCGGCATAGATTGATTTGAACAAGCATTTTCAACCGATGTCGGAAAATCTCGCCAGTTCGTCGATCGAATACGAGGAGTAGCGGCTTGAAAGAACCATTTCAGTTGAACGTAGGTCGGTATGTGGTCGCTGCCGTGTGTTTCTAGGTCCGTGCACCATGTTGCTGAAGGCAGAATGCTTCTGGATACAAATGCAAGGTCCAGGGAGCTACTGTGTTCGGCCTCGAAGTAATGTAGGTGAACCGTCATTAATCGTTGCTAGGCCTTCGTCATGTATGAATTTAACGAGCTGCTCTCCCCGTCTATTCGTCGTAACGCCTCCCCATAACGGGTGATGTGCATTGAAGTCTCCGATAAGTATATGTGGTCCCGGGCAGCCTTGAATGACAGAACTCAGGTACCTGCAGTCAAGTCTCTCTTTCGGTGGTATATAACCTCCAATTATAGAAAACATGCGTTACTTATCTTTCACGCTCACGCATATGTATTCAGTGGAAGCATGTTCTGCAACAATATGCCGCGCGTACACCATGTCGCGGCGTATGATTAACAGAACTTTGCTTCTGGATATATGTTGGCGTGACCAAAGTTGCAAATACCCTGACTGTCGGAAGGAAGATGTCATGTTCGGCTCACAGATAAGCACAAAAGGATATCGATATTTGAATAGACGCTGTCGAAGTTCTGAAAGGCGACCACGTAAGCCACATGCGTTCCACTGCATAATAACAGATCGACGCATGCACTCTTCAAATGACCAAGATCTTCTTGACAGAGCCATGATGAATTACTACACCAGAGCAGCTAAAAGCGGCTCTATGGTATCCATTATTTGTAAAGCAGCTTTCGCTGATGGCGTGCGTAAAGTAGAAAGCACATCTCGCATCACATTCATCAGTTGTCGAAGCTGCTCTGGACCTTGACCCCATAGAGCTTGTTAGCCGAACGTACCGCAGGACCTTCATCCGAGTAATTCTGGCGAGAAGTTATCGATGGCAGGGACGGCCAGGTAACCTCAGCAGTATCTTGTAGGGGAATCGTACCAGGGACTGTTCGAGCCAGCCTAGGGGTACCGGTTGTAGTCGTTCACTCATTCCGGACGTTTTCTGACTCTCTCGGTGGCTGAGAAGGCGCGATACTGGGCTTCGGTATAGCCTGCAGTTCTTGGGGTCTTGTTGTGCTGCTGGCACGCTTGTGCTTCTGCCGTGAGCGGCGTCGCCACCGACGCACAGATTGAGCTGCCTCTCTTCGGGAAGAGTGATCTCTCGCACTCTTCCTTAGAATTCGTGTTTCGTCTTTAAGTTTTGGACACAACTTGGATGTCACATCATGTGAACCAGCACAATTTCGACATTTAGGTGCTTCCACTTGACATTCCTGCAGTTCGTGATTTTCACCGCACCGTTGGCAAGTCATAGTTTTCCTACAGACTGCACCCAGATGTCCAATTTGTTGACATCTGTGGCACTGAAGAGGTCTCGGCACGTATGGCCGCACCATGTGTCTTACTTATCCCACTTTCACATATGCTGGTAAAGAAGATGAGCCGAAGACCAGCTTGACACAACGTGACTGCCCGAAGCGGTGCACGTTCAATATCCGTACTGTTGAGGTCACCAGTTTGCTGAGATTCTCTTCCGTGATTTGAGGATCGTCAGAGATTACACCGATTAAAGAATTCTTGCCGTACACTTTGAAGGGACGGACCGGAAAATTACCAAGTGCCTGAAGGCTCTTCAGTGTCTCTAGTACTGTTGCATTCTTCGCATCGACCGTAAGTATGTTCTTACGGGGGGTTGATTCGAACTTCATTGATCTGACCCGGTGCTATGCGGTCAAAGAATTCGCTTAAGAACTGTCTATCGAGAGTATTCAGATTGTCACTTGCTGATGTGGTCACATACCCAATCATAAAGGACGCAGTGTCCTTAGGCGTTGGTAGCTCGCACCGTGGTGATGTTCGGCGTAGTTTCCTTTTCAAGAGACGACTTCGGACCGTCCTGAATCCCTCTTCCGATTCCATAGCATCCTCCGTTGAGCTGTCCGAAGACTCGGGCATCCTCGCGCTTCTATTCGTCGTTTCTTCCATCTGGATTGATGTGGGCGGCGGGTCTCCGACTTCACGCAGGCCTAGGGGAAAGCCTTCCCCTTTTCAACAAAAGACTCCTTCGTAAACGTTGCAGGTGACGCAAAAACAACTTTAAAAAATTACACCATCTCCCACTAAACGGAAGCATGTGTAGATGCGAAGCAGGGGGGCGCTAACGCTTACACTGGCGGCGCTGTTGACGCTGGCGCTCATCGCAGCGTTGCGCAGGAGAGAAACCTAGGGAGGCGCAAAGCACGCAAGGATGGACCGGTGTTTCCTACTGGAACATGCCAATCGCTGCTAATGGGCAATGAGAGACAGAAGACTCCGACTGTTCAGAGAGACCCGTAGTCCGCTTTTAGTTAACGCGCACGCTGCGAATTTTTATTGTTCAACAACGCACAGGAGAAATCTCGCACCGGCACTACCTTGCAGGTCAAGATCCAGTGCCATATATACGGGGTGGCCAGTGAACGGTTGTGCAGCGCGAGGAGCCGGTTTTTTTCAACCAAGAAACTCGGTTGCAGATGCTGCCTGCGTCGGCGTCACGAGGCGAGAGAGTAGGGGGGACCGTAGGAGAGTAGAGAGAGGGGGGGGCGCGCATGCGCCGTGGGGGTGTGGACGCCCCAGGGAGGGATGCCTAGAGGGGGGAGAGGAGGTTTTTTATTATTATTTTTTAAAGACTTTGCGCATGCGCAGTAAGGGTGGTCACGCCGCACACCACCACCACCACGACCACCGGATTGAACTTCGCCTTAAGCTGCTTCGCATCTAAAAACACAGCGAGAGAAGCACACAGGCGAACGCTGTCACTTCGTCTTCCTCCCCCCTATGGGAATTTCGGTCAATACCAAGTTAAAGAGGTGAGCACGAGAGCGCCCAGATGTTGGCAGATAGATAGATAGATAGATAGATAGATAGATAGATAGATAGATAGATAGATAGATAGATAGATAGATAGATAGATAGATAGATAGATAGATAGATAGATAGATAGATAGATAGATAGATAGATAGATAGATAGATAGATAGATAGATAGATAGATAGAAACAATTAATGGGGCTTTGGTCCAGTAAGAAATGCTTAGCACTTAAAACATGCCAGGCCGAAAAGCGTGCCAGGGACGTCAGCAGCCTATAAATATACGACTTGATTCTGGCGGATTGCCTCCGTAAACAATAGAAGCGTAGAATAACAACTTTTTTGGTGCCTCTCGCCTTTTTCTTTAAGCCCCATGACCTTCTCGCCGCCGCTGATGCCTCTTCTACTATTGTCGCAATACTCGGCTACGACACTTCTCACCAATCACTGTGCCCGTTTTTCTCGTGACAAAGATACCTTGCTAGCGCTTCTATTATCAGTTGCCCTTTGGTGTCGTTATGAGAAGGAAATGTGTCATTCGCTCTGAGGAAAAAAGAGCGGCAATCGTAAGAGCACCAAAGCACGTAGAAGCGCGAATCGGCGCGCTGCTGCCGCAGAAGGTTTGATGGCTTCCAACTTCACAGCAGTGATTTATTTTTTGTTCTATTAGATGCGTTGTTGGTTACTTCCGGTCTAGACGTGTATGGTCCCGTACCGACGCAACTGGAGTGCTCTCGCACTTGTGTTGCTAATGTGACACGGACATAGACATATCGATAAGAGCGTTATTCAACGATTGAGCGTATTTAACAAAATTTGGGGTAAATGAACACAATATGAACAAATCTTTATCACGTGATGAATTCATTTTGTACATCAATAACCACTGATCTTCATGCTCTGTACCTTTTGCGTTGTATTGCAATTTTTCTTGTATTCTGTATCCACTCCTGCGATAGCCTATCAAGGCTGCAGTATGTTAAAATAAATAAAATAAAATATTGTATCGATAGATCTATGGATGACCAACGTAAAGGACCAGAGCAAATGCCTTAAGCATATATTGTTTATAAAAGAAGACGGTGGTGGTAGAGGTGCAGCAGTATGTATAACTTACAAAAGTATTCACATCTTCCAAACACTACACGTACACCCGCTCCCAGAAGTTTACGGAACGTGGGCTTCACTGAAAATGCGAATTTCTGCTCTGTTAGTGCACGGCGCATCTAACCTAGCAGGTAGCTGCGTAGGTCGCAAGGACTACTACAAGCTGGAACATCTGTTTAGGGGCTATGTTCAAAGACAAAGCGGGAATATATCATTTTAGGAAATTTTGTGTTCCGAAAACTTTTGAGGGCGGGGGTACATTACGGAAATCGTGTAGTTGTACCATTTGATACATTAGATAGCCCGAAATTCTACAATTACTGCAAAAATTGCCTGAATGAAAATTAAAATAACGGTGGCAGACCTGGCGGTCATTTGATACGACCGAGCCATTTTGACTGGCCTGTGCGGCTCCCAATGATGCTAAATATCGCATTCTAAAATTTGCTGAAAAAATGCAACATATCGGGTGCTTTAGAAAATGTGCTCCCAATCCATAAAAATGGACTGATTCCTGCCTTCATAACTACTTTTTCTGTAGGAGCATACACCAATATATGGCTTTAGACACTATTTTCGGCAGTAATTAAGAAAAGTATATTAGCAGCAATATTTAGTGCAGACAGGCGGTCAGGTAAAATGGGAGAATTCAAATCCTTCACGCTAACAACCCATCGAAGAACCCATCGTTTTTCGTGATTTCGAAAAAAAAACACCCCCGGTAATTATTTCGGAGTATAATGAAGTTCGACCGAATTCGCCGGCGAAATCATGGCGTAAATGGGCACACATAAGTAAATCGCACTTGAAAAGGACTCTGTCGCGTCGCAGAATTAAACTTTTATATGCATAGAGCTGGTGTGGCTCCGTCTTTGTGGTGCTCATTTTGTACTAAGAACGAAACAACTGTACACTATTTTGTAATGTGCAGATGCTTCTGTTCACTCAGGGAAAAGGGTAAAAAAGCATTAAATCGAAGTACGTTTTATTTAACACTTCAAATATTCTCTCCTTGGGAGTCTCCATTTTAGGCAATTGTTGAGAGAGACATAGGCTTTATTAAATCATGGTGCCTTCGATTCGAAATCTGCAAATTATCATCTTAAAGGGGCCATAGCATACAATTTTCGATCGCAATCTCTGTTATGTTGGGTGATTCTTGTGTATTTACAAACAACTTGATGAATTTTTAGTGGATTCGGTCGAGCACTTAATTCGCAATTCGATATACAGTGGAACCTCGGTGATACGATCACGGCTCGTACGAATTTCGGGGTGATACGAATTCTGCTGTGGTCCCGGCCTAGGCCTATTTGCCTCCAATATAATGGAGTATGGTTGCTGCGAACCGTTTTCGGCCCCCGACGTTTGATACGAACTTACGGTACCGTGCAGGTTCGAACAGGTGCTGCCTGCGCTGCCGCGGAAGACATGCCAATCACGCGCGGCTGCGGAATACCCAAGCGTGGACATTCGCACCACGCTGACAGTTTGTCAGAAACGGCCATAAGCAGTGCGTGGTATCCTTCGAGATTGTTCGCGCGAATCTTGGAGGCCCTAATGCGCCTTTATGCCATTGGCGTCACTGAAAAAAAAAAAAAAAAAAAAAAACCTCCGGACGCGTCGACGTGTGCTGCTGTGCCCGAGCCAGCGATGTTGTACTGTGTTCACACCTGCCTGCAATGTCCTTGCAATCAGACACCCTATGAAAGGAAGACGAGGACTGAAAGAGGAAGGGGACGGTCTTAGAGAAGGAGTTAGGCCTCGCAACGTCAACATGCACGACTGTTGGGAACGCGCACGCCTGCCAGCCCTCCGATTTGCACGGGATGCTCAAATTTTCAGCAAACCTCCCGATTTTGCGGTCAGGGCTGTAAAGCTCCCAAAAAACATCCCCCCGCACCACCACGAAAATAAAAATAACAACGAAGAACAGTGGTTCTAAAATTTTCTCTCTTTCATCTATCGTTTGCAAATTACTCCTTGGGTCACTCTCACCGAAGTACCTTAGTGTCATGCGGAAAACCGCACTAAGATTAGGAAGGGGCTGCTAACTGTCTCAGGTCGCAACGCATCTGGTCCCGCGAATGCACCGTATGTTTACTAGTAAAAGTATGGCCTTTGACGTCTAGAAACATTACTGGCAATCATGCTGAACTGTTCATGATGTTGCTGCGACCCTGAGAAACAATAAGTGAAAATTTACGCCAGCTTTCTTTTGTTGCATACTGATTTTCCATGTTTTCTGGTGATCCGAATTTCGGAAGACACGAATATTTTTTCTTACCCCGTGAGATTCGTATCACCGAGGTTTCACTGTATCTACAAAGACGCGAGTGGCCTAAGAGTCGGGTAACACTGGCGCTCTCGCAAGCCATGACGTAACAAGCTGCTTGCTGTACGACCATGTACATTCCGGCGAAGGATTTCTTTTTCGAACTCAGGTGCGCGTGCAGTTGAGCTATTTCAGAATTCTTCAGCTATTCACTCAAATTAAACGATTTTCTAGAGCTGAAGCTTGAATAGGACACGACGGCCCTGCTCGACGCAGCACACGAAGTCACAGACGCCAGTGCAAAATGGCGTGTGGGCGATTCTACTGCTCACTTTGCACTGAAATATTTATTTACGGTCATTTTTCATATGTGTACTGGCACTACAGGCCGCTTACTTCTACTTTGTCAAAAGAAAGCTGCAAATTCTTAGATGGCCGTGTCATAGATTCTTATTTATACTATTATATTCTAAAATTTTTCCCAACCAATAAAATTTGTATGCATCCATTTAGGAATTTATTCGTTTCTTGGTCAATCTTCCTGGGTGGGTGCGAGCCAGTAGTGATGCATGTCCTCGTCATCATCATCATCATCACTGAAAAGCGTATTAGAAAAATGCTAATTTGTATTGAAACTTTCAAATGAGGTTGCGATAAGGGCCTTCGTTTGGGAGGTTTTGTATATAGTTTTATAATTTGTGCATCAAAATTCAGGCGTCTGATTACCCAGCCTCACGAATCCTGACGCTCTTTGTGTAGACGTACACTCATATATAGGATGGCGCAAAGATTGGGAATGCTTTTAGTGGACGTTTCAAATTATTTTTTACCATTAACACTAATATGATAACAATGTCACACTAGTCCAAGTAAAAAAACAGACAGAGAAAGACGAGGCAGGCAAAGACAGGCCTTCCTAACGCTGCCAGGCTTTGGAGATTTTCCGAAGGCTACTCCGCAGACGCCCTAAGAACTAGTACATGAGCACCATTAAAATAATAAACTTTCCGTGAAGTATATCATTATGAGCATGTGAAAGTCTACTTTCCTAGGGTTCTAAATGCTTTCGATGCTAGATGCTGGTTTTTAGGTAAATTTTACATCACGGAATTTCTGCATGTTCGTTGTCCCCGTGGAAATGGAATTGGATTGTATCGTTCCAGCATGGTAGAATCTTTATTTTGCATTGAATTATCTATAAATGCCTTATAATAAAGCTTATACTGTCCATATTTATATATCGGCATAGAGTCCCTCGCTTGCGAGAAATGATATACACGGATAACGGCGCATTAGCTATCTTTAAATAATAACTCACACTTTCTCGTTCAGTCAATGACACAGCGTTCACTTGTGCAGGAAGGTGTTCAGACACGAGACTAATAATTCTCACTATGAATGTATTTTTTTATGTAAAATAGAACTGGCTTGTGCGAAGATCGGCGTAGATCGATATTCCCCAGGAGAAATTGTGAATAAACCTATTAGACAAAAATTGTCAGCGCGTAGCATGCAACTATATTTGTGAAAAACAAGACTGATTCGAAACTACATAAAACATTTACACATTTTCTTCAATAACCTAAAAATGGATATTAAGAGATCAATCTTAAATACGAAATATGTTTCCACCACAATCGCCTGGGTGACGTGAAAAACCAAATATTTTGTGGCGTAGAAGACATCAGCTACATAAAAGCCATCTAATAGAAAATCTCATTCAAATGTAACAACTGTATTTCTTGCCTGTAAAAGCGTTGCTGAATGTAGCCAATTTCTGGCGTCATACTGAAGATACGCAGCAAATGATAGATGTAACTTTGCTAATATACAAGATATCTTAACATAAAGATTTGGTAATTCAGATTGCGGAGTCATGCGAAGCAGCCTGCCAGCGATTGTCTTGGCTCAAAGCCAAAACGTGCAGCCTATAGGCTGCACGTTTTGGCTTTGAGCCAAGCGTTAGGAGGTGGATCGACGTGTTTTTGAAAGTGTAGTAGTTGCGCGCACGTCGTGGGCTACCAGGAACGTCGACTACACTGGTGTTTAAAGAGTAACTTCGGGTCTGACGTAACGTTAGAGCTCACGTTCGTGCACAGACGCCAGTATTATAGACACTAAGTCCACTTTACGATGGGATGGTGTGAATATCACACGTAACGTTTGTTAGCGGATTCGTCCAAGGCCGAGCAACGATTGAACATAGCTTTGTGAATCATAGAAATAAGAAAGAGATATTCGTTAGACTGCTATAAAAGCGGAGTCAACACTGGGACCACAATTCCCGTTAATCCCACATGACGCCTGCATGATATCAATAAATATGCAATGCTTATTGCTTTGTTATAAAATTAGATAGCCAGCACTGCAACTGCAATTGAACGTTCAGGAAATGTCCAGGAAGACTTTCGCGTGATATTTGCGTCGAACGCCGACAGCCAGAACGCAAGCCAGATATGCCCTCAAGACAACGACTGCCGCCCTAAATATCAACTCGTCGCAAAGGCATCAATATTACGAAGAAAAAAATTACACCATCTCCCGCTAAAGGGAACCATGTGTAGATGTGAAGCAGCGGGCGCTAACGCTTACACTGGCCGTGGCGTTGACGCTGGCGCTATCGCAGCGTTGCACAGGAGAGAAAACTGGGGAGGCGCAAAGCACGCAGTGATGGAGCGGTGTTTCCTACTGGAACATGCCAATCGCTGCTAATGGGCAATGAGAGACAGAAGATTCCGACTGTACACAGAGACCCGCAGTCGGCTTTTAGTTAACGCGCACGCTGCGAATTTTTATTGTTCAACAACGCACAGGAGAAATCTCCCACCGGCACCACCTTGGAGGTCAAGATCCATTGCCATATATACGCGATGGACAGTGAACGGTTGTGCAGCGCGAGCAGTCGGTTTTTTCAACCAAGAAACTCGCTAGCAGACGCTGCCTGCGTCGGCGTCACGAGGCGAGAGAGGGGGGAGCGTAGGAGAGGAGAGAGAGAGAGGGGGGGACGCGCATGCGCAGTGGGGTGTGGACGCTGTGGGCAGGGATGCCTAGAGGAGAGAGGAGGGGGGAGCGTAGGAGACGAAAGAGAGAGGGGGGGGACGCGCATGCGCAGTGGGAGCACACGGAGGGATGCCTAGAGGAGAGAGGGGGGGAGCGTAGGAGGGGTGAGAGAGGGGGGGACGCGCATGCGCAGTGGGAGCCCAGGCAAGGATGCCCAGAGGAGAGGGGGGAGCGTAGGAGGGGTGAGAGAGGGGGGACGCGCATGCGCAGTGGGAGCCCAGGCAGGGATGCCCAGAGGAGAGAGGGGGGGAGCATAGGAGGGGAGAGAGGGGGGAGGCGCATGCGCAGTGAGGGTGTGGTTGCCGCGGGGAGGGATGCCTAGAGGAGAGAGTGGGGGGAGGAGAGGTTTTTTTTATTTTTATTTTTTTTAAAGGGTTTGCGCATGCGCAGTAAGGGAGGCCACGCCGCACACCACCACCGGATTAAGCTTCGCCATAAGATGCTTCACATCTAAAAAACAGAAAAGACAAGCAGAGAAGGTACACGTCTCAATGTCGTCAAGCTGCCAGTACTGAAGTCGATTTCACTGACGCACGATTTAGTTGACGCACGATTTCGTTGCCGCTCTCGAATTTTCAGTCCGTGACCCCGGAAACAAGCGGCACTAAAACTTGTTTTCGTTCGCACCGTTATTTTTTTTCAAGGAACAAAATGAAAACATTGGCGCCGACAAAAATGTTTTTATTGTGATTAAACGCGCAGTGTCTGAATAAAGCTGTTTCTTGTGCACCGACCTGGTAGGCGTGTCACTGACCGCAGGCGCATCAAACGTGTTCAGGATAATTCGTTGGTGCAAGGGAACACGATAGTTGCGCTCGTTTTTTAATGCGAAGTGTTTCTTAGCGAACTTCGGTGACTTTGAGCGTATCTATCTATCTATCTATCTATCTATCTATCTATCTATCTATCTATCTATCTATCTATCTATCTATCTATCTATCTATCTATCTATCTATCTATCTATCTATCTATCTAGCCGCCTACGACTTTTTCCCAGACCGTACCGTTAATGGGATTTAGACCAAAATTGGTATGGCATAACATAACTGCATGACGAACATGGATGACTCGTTATATCATGAAAATCATGAATAACTTATCATGAACGGCATGATTTGTACGCTATGGCCATGGTACTCCTCCGGCCGTTTCCTTGAATTGATACATCCGAAAGTTGATATGATGAGACATTTCTGCATGACCAACATATTTGACAGGCGATAATATGAAAATCATAACTTGCATGTCATGTGCAACATGACACACATGCCATGCTCGCGGCTGTTTCGCTAGCTTGATATACACCAAATTTGGTATTACGTGACCTGACTGTATAACGAACATAATAGACAAGTGGTAATATGGAAATCATGACATGACATGCGCAACATGACTTGAATGCCACGCTCTTGGCCGTTTCGCTAACTTGATATAGAGCAAATCTGATATTACTTGACGTGACTGTATGACGAACATAAGTCACAATTGGTAATATGAAAATCATCACATGGATCACATGTACAACGCCATTTACATGCCACGCTTAGGTGCGCTTGCGTCCAGTTCGCTAGCTTGATATACCCTAAAACAAGTATCGCGTGCCGTGACTGTATGACGAACATGAATGGCAGGTGATAACAGTAAATCGCGTCATGCGTGTCATGTACAGAGGGATTTACATGACACACTCATGGTGCACTTCCGTCCACTTCGCTAGCATGATATACACGAAAATTGGTGACTGTCGTGACGTGACTGTCTGACGAACATAAATGACAGGTCCTAACATGCAAATCATGACATGCGTGTTATGTAAAGCACGATTTGCTCCTCTCTGGCTGCTTTGCATTACATCCATTCCCACAATGCATGGCATCTGCCGGTTTTTTTTTAATTAAAACTACCTCAAGGTGTGTCCTAAAGGCACCTGGAATGTGCAGGTAGCCGCTGGAAAACGCCTTTACAAGTTAAGATCCAGTCCCCGATTATTGTTTCGCATGTTAGTGTTGCCATATCAGTATGTTATATCTTGAAATACACGATATGTTTCATCATGTATCGGATGTACAGATACTGATACGCGTCTTGCTAGATATATCGCGATACAGATACAAGATACACTAAGAGCATCAAGAGAGTGCCTAAGGTACAGCTATATTCGATAATGCCTGACACTGCGCAGAAGCATGAACAGGTGCGAACACGATGCGATGCAGCTGCCCCAGAACTTACAGCCGTAGCCTACGAAGGCTTCCATCTTCACTGCATTGGACTGGTACTGAATTTTTTATGCAATGCGTAGCTCGTGGCTTCCATTTCAGATGCGTGCGGCGTTTGCTCGAGGCAACCGAAGGGCTCTCCCGCACTTCTACTACTAATGTGGGGAAATTGTCCGAGGGGCTTGTTTTCTGAATTCTTTATTTTTAGGTCTGGTGGTCCCATGCCTCCAATTTCCCACAGGGTGCGTACCCTCCCAAGCGACTATGTACTTCGTTCTGTCGAGCATCAGGCCCGAAGTGCGCTTGTACCTATTGCACCGGTAGGTACCCGGTGGCCGCATTTCTCTGCCTCTCACAGCAGCGGCGGAGGCTCAGCTATTTCCCCGGGCAACACTGCTTTGGTAGGCCATCAGAATTTTGGAATTTAGTTATTATAATAGTTGTTATCTCCTTATTTCTTTTTTTTCTTCGCTCTCTGTATTATTTAATCATATTTATTATTATACGAATAAGCACTACTCTATTTTTTCTATAAAGATTACAATACGCAATCCGCCAGATTGGGTATGTACCGCAGTTTTAAGGATATAAACAAGCACGCAAGCAAACAAACAAACAAACAAACCACCAAGCGTCTTAATCAGGTAGGCGCCAAAATAAGGAGTAAGAAAGCAAGCAAGGTCTTCTAGATGCGCTCGCCCAAGATCTTCGCGTCTTTACGTCGCGTCTGAAAACTGGCAAGGTACCTTATGAAATCACCTAACACGACTCGAAGGTGAAAACCATATTGTTCTTTTTAACACGAACGTGTTTTATGCCGGGGTCCACCACGGATCCACTGACGTTTTTTTGTCACGGATATGACGTTGTAAAATAAATATACTAAGAGATGGCAAAGAAAAAAAACTAGAAGAGAAAGCTCTATCGCCGGGAGTCGAACCTCCGACCCTCGCTCGACAGCGCGCGGCGCGAACCGAGTCGGCCATGAAGCGTACGTTAACGGCCAGCTATTTATATACACCACTTACCGCTGGCGGTAAACAGAGGTCATTGACTTCAGGCGTGTTCTTGTTTTTACTGGCGAGATGGCGCGAAGGGTCCGGAGGGCGTGCTTTAAAAGTCGTCGCCCAGCGCGTTGCGATGCGCGCGCCTCAACAGAGCATGGCCGCTCGTGCGCCCACGCCTATCTCCAGGTCGGGGCGGTTTCTACGTCTTGGGCTTTCATCGAAAGTGTGCGTTCAAGTTACAGAGAGCATGAAGGTCACTTCGCTCGCTGCAGTGGCCACGCTTGCGAGAGAACGCGAGGCTCACACACAAGTAACCATTCTGAAAGTTGTTAGTTAGAGCTCGTCTTGTGTATACTTGTGTGTTGGTTCCGTGCATCGTTCTTTGTATTTCAGCAGAGCGCTTCAAGTGCAGAGCTGTGACCGTTGATAGTTCATTCTCGTCCTCTGTATGTTCTTTTCGTGAGTCCTTTCTGCTTGAGGAACGTGCTGCAAGTTCAAAGCGGCTTGTCGTTGTTCGCGTGACATTACAATTTGTAACTATAGCATTCATTCCTTCGATCTTGTGATGAAACATTGCACAATAAACGATCAACTCCCTCTATGAAGACACGTTTCGCTTTCGTGTTGTACCGATTTCTGTGACAGAGGGTTCAGCCATGTTTTTTTCTTCTCAGTTCATGTACTGACGGTGGATTGATTGGGTTGTGGTTTGGAACACCATCCGCCATCCGGTAACCCATTGGCCCCACTGCATGGTGGTAGTCGCTTCTTTGCCACTGTCGCTGTGTGCCACGGACAACAACGAAACAGCAACATCGCGGCAACATCGGGCCGCATTAATGTGTGAACAGCCGTATTGGCAACGCCTTCGTCGAAACCTCGGAGCGCAGAAGCGGGCAGTTCCTGAACAGCCAGCAGAGCCACTGCATTCATTGAAAGACCACAGTTGAGCGCTTGCGCTTGCTTGCTTGCTTGCTTGCTTGCTTGTTCCGCTTTTCTGGCTACTATCCACTAGGGCACTGCATCGGGCCCGGGCCGGCCCGAAAGCTCCGGGCCCGGCCCGGCCCGCGGGCCGGGTCGGGCCGGGTAAGTAATTGTTAGATCGGGCCCGGGCCGGGCTCGGGCCTATGAGCTTCGGGCCCGGGCCGGGCCCGGGCCTGGGTCAGGCCCGTATCAGGCCCGACTCTCATACACTGTCGGCAATGGCGCGTAATGCTGTTTGGCTTTGTTGTTTTTGGGCATTTAGCGTCCCGAACCTATTCAGGCTATCTGAGACGCTGCAGTGGAAGGCTCCGGGTAATTTAGACCACCTGAAGTGCATTAGCGTGCACTGAAATCGCACAATACAAGACGTCGCGCATTTTGCCTCCGTCGGTATGTTACACATCATTTCTGGAAATTGTCTCATATATGTTCCCGCCATTATATTGAGTGAAACACGTACTTGGGTACCGTGTATCAAAAGAAATGGTATAGCTGAGCAGCACTGCGGCAAGAGTGAAGCAACGGTGCACTGCCCAGATTAGTGCATATAAGATGTGCCCATCGGCATCATGGGAAACATTTCGAGTATGCAGCTACGCTCGCATGCCCGCCGCGCCTGCTTCCGCCTTCGTGACTCTGTAGACTGGTCAACGCGACTACGAAGATACGCATGTTCGGTCGAACACAAAACTACGAGACACGCAACCAACGCAACGAATTTTAAAAGACCGAGGATAGACAGAGAGAGGAGGCGTAGGCACCGCGCTACCACGGCGCCCGTCTCCGTTGGCGAGCCACGGCCTCGCAGCGGCGCCGAACGCCGAACGCGTGATATGTACAGTCGTCAGCAAGCTTAACACGAACGCTCCGACGCGTGACCTGGACTACTTTGACTGATGCCAGCCGCGATGCGCTTGGCGCTGTTGCCGAGATAATACCTCGGTATGCTTGGATAGTGTGTCGGCATGTATGGGTAACATATCTCGGCAACAGAACCCAAAGCTACGCGGCGCTAGCGTCAATCAAACTGTTTCAGGACACCCCGCTGAGCGTTCGTGTTAAGCTTGCTGACGACTGAACGGCGCACACGGCAGCGTCTTCATCACGGAAGCCAATCACGCACGCTTCACGAGAGTCACGTGATTCCTGCAGAAATATGAACTCACTCTCTCTCTGGCTCGGCATTTGAAAAGGGGCCAAGTGGATAACCAGAGTGACGGTGCCGAGTGTAGTTCTGCAAATATGTAAATGAACTGCTCGTTACATTAGGAAAACCTCAGCGTCACCGAGTGTTATTGACGTCGATTACACTGTTCATCGGCACCACCCGCTCTTCAACTGGGCTTGATTTCATAGCCTCATGAGTTGCTAGGGCTACTTCATCAGTCGATGACATAACTGGAATTGACTCTGAGGTAAGTTAGCAGTTTTTAAGCTTTCTTCGCTCTACTACAGTCGCAAAGCTTTACTATCACGGATGTACAGTGCGAAAGGAAAGTCCAGGACACTCATTTTAAGTTTGTAGACAGAATGTCGTCGTGTTTCGTCAGGTCACTAATTTCCTCATTTCGGTTTAATACGTCCGACTGAATTGCTGTGAATGGGTATTGGTTTCGCGCCTTGTACACTTTTTCTTTCTTTTTTGCATTTTTGCTTTCTTTACCAGCTGTCTTACCGAGCGCCTCTTTTGTAAGACGCAGTGCTAAGGTGCCGTACGTTACCACGCGCGCTTTCGTATTAATCTTGCGCTTTGTAGTGACTTTTCTTTTGCAACACACAAATACAGTTAAAACTCGATTTAACGAATTTGAGGGGAGCCGCGATTTATTTCGTTAAATCGAAAACTTCGTTAAACCGAAGACGGCATTTCGCGGTTACTTAATTCGGTACATTCGATTATATGGTGTAGCGGCATCCGGAAAGCTACCATGGCATCATATTTGCGTAGCGTAAAGGCGCGAAAAATGAAATAGCGGCCTTAGGAAACGACCGCCACCTCCAGGGTGTATGAAGCAACAAAAATTGTTAGCTTAAAATAAAGTTGCTTCTCTCAATAAAGTTGCTTCTCTCTCTGTTACCTCAACCATAAGGACCACAGGTGACAACGTATTTATTTCCCAGCAAAGAAGTCGGTGATCTTGGCTTGCTTGCGTTTTGTTAGCAATGGCCACGCAGTTTAAATTGGACAAAGGTGTTCCGCGATGTTGCCGTTTGCTCGCAATCAATAACTTTTGGGGCGTTATCTAAAAATAGACAAAGAACGATCAATTCTCTATCTCATTTTCCGAAAAAAAAAAAAAGGTTTGTTAAATCGGGACGGATCTCGAAATTTGTTTCGTTATATCGAGTTAGTCAAAGTACGGGACCCTACGGGTGTCTGAGGGGGAATCGGGGTATCTTCGTTAAAGATCAAGAATATTCTACTAAGGCCGCGCTAGAAGGCATCCCGCGCCTACACGCACACGCACCTAGGCATTCGTATGTGTTCTCGTAAGTGCGACTTGCTCGCGACCTGCATGTTTCAGGTTTGTTAAGCTATAGTTTATGCGGCTCTTTCTCCACCATTCTCTTATATATATTTGGGAGAAATGAAAGTTCGTTTCATTGACTGATGGATTTATTCGTTTTAATTTTATGTAAGGAAATTAAGAAAAATATTCAATTGGCCCTGCTACAGATTTTTAGGTAACCGTAATATGACCTTACTATTGGACTCCCCTGCGTCACGATTTGTTTTCGGACACGGCGAGTTTAAGGAGAGTGACAAGTTATGCAAGAAAGGTGTACTTTCTTCCTCCTTCAGTCGGAACAAGCGACCCAGCCTGGCGAACCTAGGAGTAGTTAGAGCACGTTTTTTTCTCTCTCTCGTTGCATTGCGCAATAAACCAAGTTTGCAGGATATTTTCTGCTCTATTTACTCAATAGTCCCAGCTTGTCAGGAACTAATGTAAGCTCGACTATAAATGTCCGCTGTTTTTCCACTTTATGTGGGCGCTGTATGTTGTAGTCGTTCTTTGAAATGCAATAATATCATTGCATAGTTAGCGCTGCGTGCATGGACAGCCAGCTGTGCCTCCTCATATATCCCCCCTGCAATTCTTTCGCAAAAGTGTTACGGGCGTAATTAACCGATGGTAAACACAGTACCAGTGAAAATCGTGACACTGTCATAAGTTCTCACAACACTGTCCAGGATCTATCTTGTGCGTGGCTGGTATCTTCACTATAAGCGAAGATTGGACAGCGCCTCGTTTATGCTCAAAAAATAATTTTTTGAAATGGGCCGGGCCGGGCCGGGTCGGGCCGGGCCCGAACCTTTCGGGCCCGGGCCGGGTACGGGCCTTATTTAAAAACACCGGGCCGGGCTCGGGCGGGCCCGAGCATGGCGCTTTCGGGCCGGGCCGGGCCCGGGCCGGAAAAAGCCGGCCTGTGCAGTGCTCTACAGTATCCACTACGGGGGGATGGGCAAAGAAGCCGGCGGTTAATGTAAGAGAAAAATTAATGTCTAGGCATGGGAAACGCAAATTATTTCTTTTTTGAAGTAAAATATTGTAATTTATCGAGATGCGAAGACGAATTTTATTAAAGAGTGAAATGAATAGAATTCTTTAATGACATAAAATTTGCCGTAATACATAATTTTTGAGTAGGTTAAATTAATACTGATTAATAATGAAATCTTCAAGTTATGTTTGGTTCGGGAAGAAAGCTGATCAAAGACTTAGCCAAGTAATCTCCTTGTGTACTCAGGAATTCGCAGAAGGCCCCGAAGAGGTTCCTGTTGCTGTTTTCCAATGAAGCAGCCCCAAAGGAATGAATACTTGGAGTACTTAGTGGAATCCCTAATTTCTGAATAAAATTTCAAAGCACTTTTTTCCTTTGATTTTTTTTGAAATAGCGACAGCTTCTGAGCTTGATTTTGTGCAATCTCCTCTTTTTTTCCCCCTATACTTTGATATGTGCTGTCAAATAACGTAGTTCCAGTAGCGCATGCTCCTTTGTTTCTCTTCTGCACACTTCTGTTATTTATGATGTCATTCCACTTCCTGTAATAGCCCGAAAGGGTTGACAGTATCAATAAATGAAATGAAATGAATGAATGAAAAAATGAAATTATACTCAGATGCACATACCCAAGTTACGCACGACAGTAACAATGTATTACACAGCTCCAAATTGTAAAATGGCTCCAAAGGTGGTATTCATGAACATTTAAAGCAAGGTATTAGACATGCCGGCGAAACAATTCTGCTGGGCCATTTTAATTCGAAGCATAGTTGGCTCACAACTACCCTAATTATCGAACTGCTAAAATTGGCGAAGCGAAGCAACATATAGCACTGGTAGTGAAGAACGTCAGCGCTGTTCTGAGCGGCACAGGGTGCTACTCTAAAGAAAAAACAAGAAGACGTTGACGTTGGAGCATCCGAACGCTTACGTATGCTGTGATGTTACCACTTGACGTGCCATGACGGTTTTCGTTGTTCATTAAAGAAGTGATGCGCCGAAAAACCCTGGTTAAATCGGTGCAGTTGCTGGGTGCTCTACCATCCTTCAGCTTCGTAACCATACTTTGCGTCCAATTGACCAAATGATCTGCAGGTCCACAGACGGCGAGAAGCCGCCTCACCCCAGACAACAACCACTCCAACTATTGTTCCTTCCGGCCCCCATCGGCGGCGCAACCACCCTTCATGGTGTTAACGACTACGAGGCGGCTGTCATGGCTGCCAAGCCCAATGGCGATTATAATGGCGACCGAGAGTCGTGAATACAAACGGCGTGAGACGACGCGAGCGGCCGGACCGCTTCGGATGGACACGCTGAGCATCAGTGATGGGATGGACTAAAACTGGTTCCCGTCGAAACGTCGGCAGAATAAACAGTTGTTATGTGAACGCGCATCTATTTTTATACTTGTAACCTTGCGGCAACCGAAGTTAGTCTTCAGCACATAAGCCTTATACACACACACACATATATATATATATGTATATATATATATATATATATATATATATATATATATATATATATGAAAGAAAGTCACAGTGAAAAAACATAACAACATTTATTCTGAGCTTTCGGCCGGGGACCGGCCTTTATCAAAGATATATATATATATATATATAAACGGTCAAGTAGACACGCGTACGAAGCGATTTATTGACGTTTCGGCCGTGGGTCCGGCCTTCATCGGAATACATTGCATGGTATGAGTGCAGTTAATATACATGTGCATATCAATGTGATGAAGATATGAAACTGACATGAAAAGAGATATATGGGTGAACAAGAATACATATCACTCGCTGTGGAGAGCACCTGATACGCGTGTAAAAGCATTGCACTTTGCGAGCACGTGATTTAAGAATGCGTAACTGACATGTAGCATGAGAACGTAAAGCGTGACATAAAGTACGACCGGTGATAGCAAGGTGAAAAAAGAAGAAAAGGTATTTTAAATGTAACAAAATAAGAACAAAAGAGCGCTATACAAAAGACGTTGTTAAGTAGGTGCTACGTAACCAACCAATCTAAACGATATATTTCGAGTTGCTAGTCAAAGAAGGGGAAACTAAACAAGGTGATACGGGTTACACAGATAGGCAACTCAATCTTCCTACGTTTTCATTCAGACCCGACGCGACGGTGTCAAACTTATAGATAAGGAAGGATTCACGGGCTTCTCTATCATAATTTGTGCGGAAACCAGATTCGAGTAATCTGACTTTTAGTTTTTCAAAAGAGTGGTTTGGGAGGTGCACGTGTCTTGAGATGGGCAGGTTCGGCAAGGTGTTAGCATGAGATTTGTGATTGTTGAAACGCAGTCTAAAAGGTCCTTCTGTTTGCCCAATGTACTGTTTCTTGCATAGCCCGCATTCGATCATGTATATTACGTTCTTAGTGTCGCAGTCGAAATTACCTTTGATTTTTAAAGAAAAGTTAGAAGCTGTACTAGTGACTTGTCGCGATGTGCGCATGTACGGGCATACTTTGCATCGCGGTTTTCGGCAAGGGTGGCATCCGATCGTATCAGTACAGTCTGTTTTCGATGATGACGATGAGAGTATGTCTCGAATATTTTTAGCCTTGCGATACACTGCTTTAGGTGGTTCTACAAAAATGGTTCTCAGGCGTTCGCTTTGCATTAAAATATTATGGTGCTTCCTTAGCACATCAGAAACACGCGGAACTGACGCAGAATGGGTGAGGACAAGGTTTGTTTGTGGTGACGGGGTGGATTTCTTAGCAGTGCACAGCAGCGTTCTACGATCATGCACATCAGCACGTTTTATTGCGTCGTCAATTAATTGTGGGGGGTACTTTTGTTTGACTAGAGCGTCTTTTAGTGTCCCGCAATTTTTTTGAAATTCTGATTGTTCTGAACAGATTCTTTTAAAGCGCAAGGCCTGACTGTAAGGAATGCTAGTCTTGCAATGTTGCACGTGGCTGCTGTCAAAGTGCAAATACTAATACCGGTCTGTCGGCTTCCTGTAGAGGGCAGTGGATAGTTTATCATTTACAACCCGAAACGCTGACGTCAAGGAAGTTAATAGTAGATGCAGAGTAGGTGTGGGAAAATGATATTGATGGGTGGGCATCGTTAAAGTCAGATATTGTAATTACAATATTTTACTTCAAAAAAAGAAATAATTTGCGTTTCCCATGCC